>VMDR010003849.1:0-66806 GCA_007922815.1 Macrotus californicus | reverse complement strand
GATAGCTCTGCTGGATAGAGTAATCTAGGTTGTAGGTCCTTGCTTTTCATCACTTTGAACACCTCTTGCAAGTCCCTTCTTGCCTGCAAAGTTTCTTTTGAGAAATCAGCTGACAGTCTTACGGGAACTCCTTCCTTTGTAGGTAACTATCTGCTTTTTTCTTGCTGCTTTTAAGATTCTCTCTTTATCTTTAACCTTTGGCATTTTAATTATGATGTGAACTTGGGTCCAACTTGTGTGGGATTCTCTGTGCTTCCTAGACTTTCAGGTCTATTTCCTTCACCAAATTAGGAAAGTTTTCCTTCACTATTTTTTCAAATAAGTTTTCAACTTCTTGCTCTTCCTCTTCTCCTTCTGATATCCCTATGATTCAAGTGTTGGTACATTTGGAGATGTCCCAGAGCTTCCTTACACTATCCTCATTTTTTAAAATTATTTTTTCTTCTTGCTATTCTGTTGAAAGCTTATTTCTTTCTTATGTTCCAAATCATTGATTTGAATCCTGGCTTACTCCCCTCCACTGTTGGTCCCCTGTAGATTTTTCTTTATTTTACTTAGTGTAACCTTCATTCCTGTTTTTTTTTAATGTTGTTACCATAGTCAATGAGTTGTTTGAGCATCCTGATCACACCACTATTTTGAACTCTGCATCTGATAGGTTGCTTATCTCTGTTTCGTTTAGTTCTTTTTCTGGGGTTTTGTTCTGTTCTTTCATTCGGACCATATTTCTTTGTCTCCTTAATTTGGCAGCCTCCCTGTGTTTGTTTCTGTGCATTAGGTAGAGCTGCTTTGACCCCCTGTAGCATGGCCTATTGTAGAAAAGGCACCTATAAATTGTGTGGGGAGGAGCCCTAGGTAATTGCTGGGATGGGGCAACCCCCTTCACTGCTTTGTGGCTCTGTGTGGGGAAAAGGCTCAGAGAGGGGGCAATGCCGCTGCCCGACTTCTGGAGATTTGCCCAGCACTCGCTCTGTTTCCAGTTACTTCACTTACTCCTCATATGCAGCCAACACTCTTCCAGCTGTTACCCTGGTACTGAATCCCAGGGGAGTGGGTTTCCATACATTCTAAGTCTGTGTGGGCCCTTTAAGTGGAGTATCCTGAAAATCTGTCAGTTTCCTCTGTCACCCAACCCCCAATAGTTTTTACAGCCAGAAGTTATGGAGATTTATCTTCCTGGTGCTGGAACCCTGGGCTATGCAGTCTGGCCTGAGTCTGGGATTGCTTGCACCCGAGGTATCCCTCTTGACTTTTATCCACCACACATGAATGTGGTACTGCCCATTCCACCGCCGCTGCCTCTCTGTGCCTCTCTGTACCTCTCTGCCTGTCTCTGCTCCTCCTACTCATCTGGATAAATATGGCTTCTTTAAATCCCTGGTTGTTGGACTTCCATAAGCCCAATTTTCTGATGGTTCTGGGTGTTATTTGTTTTAAAGTCTACTTGTAATTCTTTCTGTGGCTGGACGAGAAGGCAAAGTGTGTTTACCTACACCTCCAACTTGACCAGAAGTCTAAGGATCTTATTTGATCCTATACTGAGCACCACAGCGTGTCAGCACAATAGCATGTAACATATACAAGCATAACAAGGCCCTGTCCTCATGGAGCTGCAGCTAGTGGGGGAGCCAGTCATAAAATAACTAAATAATTATTGAACTAGCTCTCTGATCAGGGCTAGAGGAGACTTACAAGGTGTGAAGATAGTGTGTTAACACTAGTTCCTAACATGGGCTGTGAGATCGGGGCCAGCATCCCTAAGGAAGTGGCATAGGAGGAAGCAGAAGGAACAGAAAGTGCGAGAAGACTCTGAAGAAGTAGTAGCAATGTCAAATGTGATGACAGTGGAAACACTTCCTAAAGCGTGGAGCATTATTCCAATGTGGTGTGTTTTATTGCAAACCATGATTATAAACGTGCCTGATAGATGAGCTTAGTCTCCCCCACACATCCGTTCAGTGACGAGATGAGCACTGAGCAGTGCCCAATAATGCTCTAGGTCCTGGGAATACAGCAGTAAATAAGCCAGGTCCAATGCCTGGGGAAATTTCCCTTTCAGAGACAGAGACAGACAATAAATGCATAAAACTGTCATTTCTGAGAGCAGTAAAGTGGGGCAGAGGCACAGAGAATAGTGGAGGTAGGGGAAGTTTTTAGACAGGAAGGCAAGGCTCTAAGGGGGTAATAACCAGAGCTGAATAAAATGAAGTTTGCCCCCTTTTGGTGACGTGGCCTTGGATACATCACTAATATGTCAAGACTTGGTTTCCTGATCAGTTAAATAAGGACGCTTATACCCATCTCACAGGACTCTGCTGAGAACTGAATGAGATAAGGAAGAAAAGGCCTCCAGTACAATACTAGCACGAGTAGGCACTTAACAAGTGCTAAATACTGAGAGCCTGCTGATCTGTTACTCCACATACTAGGAACAGTATATTGGGAAATAGGCAGAACAACAAAAAGGAGAAAGTAGGTCTCCTCTTTTCAGACCAGGCTGGACAAATCCCTCCAAAGGAGTCATTATGGGTCTTCAACTCTGTGTCATTTGGGTCCTCTGGGAGCAGACACTGTGACAGAAAAATGTGCAGTTTGGGGTGTATGTGTGGGAAGGGGATAATGCCTGGAAAAGACAAAAATGAGAAGAAGCAGAATTGGGTAGGTAAAGGCTTTGGAGGAAAGACTGCTGGTTGAAGGAGTCCCACGCTGGCAGAAATGGCCAGGCCCTGGTATCCCCGACATGCTCAGTCATTAGCAAGGGCTGCCTATGAAAAACAGGACTTGACTTGAAAGGGCATACATGTGACAAGTTCTTCCTTGAAAGGAGATCTGAGTGGTACACCCCCACAGCTGCCACAAACTCCCAGCCTCACACTGGGAATCCTGTAGACATTTTGTTGTCCAAGCCACAGTGCTTTCTTGGGAGAGGGAATGTGATTTATTCTGACTTGAGGAAGGCTGTAGGAAGAAAAAACACTCAGAGGGCCAAAGGATCCCAGCCCTGATTTTATGATATTCTGTACCCGTTAGGTCTTTGGCCACAAGTTATAGAAAATCCAACTCAAGGTGGCTTGAACAATAAAGAATAGTTATAATCTCATCATCAGAAGTCTGCAGGAAGGAGGCCCCCGGGGTTGTTTAGCACTCGGTGATGTCATCATTGTGTCATCACTTTGGACAAAACAGTTTTCAGCTCTGACATCCTCAACATGTCAGCTCATCTCCATTAGCGCCCTTCACAGGTCAGCATTGTCTCCATTAGCATACTTCACAGGTCCAAGATTACTGCTGCAGTTCTCAGTATCTCACATGAACCAGACAAGATCTAGCAGAAGAACACAGGCCCTATCTTCCTGTGTGTCTCTTTTTATCATGAAGAAACTTTTCTTAGAAACCCCCTAGCAGACTTACTCTCATACCTCGTTGGCCAGCATCTCCTCTCATACTCCTCTGCACACCAGTCACCGGTAAGACCAAAGGGACTGCCATGATCGGTGGTGGGCCTAAACTCCCAAGGTAATGAAGCTCTTTTCCTTTTATTTTTAATGTGTGACTTCACATATATACACAGGGTGGGGCAAAACTAGGTTTACAGTTGTTCAGATGGCAAAAGAATACAACAGTTAATAAGTAATAATACACGAATAAACTTCGTTTTGCATACTCACAACTGTAAACCTACTCTTGCTCCACCCTGTAGGTGTGTACACACCATGTCACACATTACAGACATATATATGTACATCAGCTATATTGAAATAGAATTCCCATACCAATATTTGGTTCTTTCTGAACTGAAAATTTTTGTTGATCATTAACTTGTTAAAAATTGTTGGAGAATATACACAACATAAAATTTCCCATTTTAGCCATTGTCAAACGTCTAGTTCAAGAGCCTTAATCGCACTCACACTGTTGTGGTAGCATTGCCGCCGGGCATCCCCAGAGCTCTTTACCTGGCCAAACCGTGCCTCTGCCCACTAATCAGTAACTCTGCGCCCTTCTTTGTCCTAGCCTATTCTGCTTCTGTGTGCTTGACTACTCTAGATACTTCATATAAAGTGCAGTCACGCAGGGTCTGTCCTTCTGTGTCTGGCACTTCACTTAGCATAATGTCCTCAAGATTCACCCATGATGCAGCATGTCAGAACTTCCTTCCTTTTTAAGACTGAATAATATCCTCTTACATGTACACACACACCACATTTTGTTTATCCATTCATCCATCAACGGACACTTGGGTTGTTCTACATTTTGGCTACTGCAAATACTGCTGCTACGAACACAGGTGTAAAAGTGCCTCTTTGAGGCCCTGATTTCAATTCCTTTGGGTACATACCCAGAAGTGGAATTGCTAGATCAACTGGTAAGTATATTTTTTATTTCTTGAGGAGCTGCCATACTGTTTCCCACAGTGGCTGCACCATTTACATTCCTGCCAATGGTGCACAAGAGTTCCAGTTTCTCCACATCACATCAACACTTGTAATTTTCTTGTTTCAGTTTTTGGGGGCTTTTAAAAATATAGTAGCCATCCTAATGGCTGTGAGGTACTACCCCACTGTAGTTTTGATTGGCTTTTCCTAATTTATTATTATTATTATTTTGAACACTTTCATGAGCATCTGATTGGCCATTTGTATATCTTCTTCAGAGAAATATCTATTTCCCCAAAGTCCTTTGCCCAATTTTTAACTGGGTTGTTTTTTTGTTATTGTTGAGTTGTAGAAGCTCTTTATAGTTTTTATATACTAACTCTTCATCAAATACATAATTTATAAATGTTTACCAATATTTGACTTCTTTATGAGTTAAAAGCTCAGGCTGTGGAGCCTAATGCTTAGATTCAAATCCCAGGAGTGCCACTTACTGGTGTGGAGGGGAAGGTAAACAATCACACAGCATCCAGGACCTGCCAACAAGGAGGAAAGGGGCAATGGCAGGTAAGTAAAACCCACAGAGGTCATTACACAAGTGTCAAAGGCAGGTGAGTGTAGATGGGGCTTACTTCAGTTTTCAAATTAAGAAGCATACACGTCAAGTATTATAACCCTAGAGGACAGCACTTCCGTGAGTGTGGACTGTACCAAGGCCACACTAAGTCCTTTACACGCACTGTCTCATTCCATTTGTTCATCCCATAACTATTTCAAGAAAGCCTAATATGAACCAGTCACTGGTGAGCTGAACAACAAAACAAAACCAGGAAATCAGACATGTGCCTGCCCTCAACGAGTTTACAGACTTTGATCGAAGAGTCAAACAACTTATGACACCAAGAGCTATAAAGGACAGGCCCATGGTCCTGTGGAAACTCGTCTGATCAAGCATATCAGGGAAGACTTGTCTAAAAAGGGAGAAAAAGGAGCTTGAGTTGAGGTAAGAAAAGATAGGGGTGAAGAGCTAGGCTGTTCCAGACGCATCAGCCCCATGAGGCAGGTGTAATTACTACCCCTGCTGGGAGGGAAGCTCTCTGAGTGGAGTAGGGTCCTTGTCTGACTTGTTCACCAGAATTTCTCTGCTGCCTAGTGCGGTGCCTGACACAACATCGCTCTCAATGAGCACTTATTAAATAAATGTGTCCTCCTTCTATAGATGAGGAACTTGAATCTCAGAGAGGGTACGTAACTTGATCAAGGTCACAGTGCTAGCAAGTGGCAGAGCTGGGTGTGATGCCAGGCAGTAAGCTCTGCAGCTTGAGCTTTTAACGTTTTAAAAAGTCTTCCCTAACCCCACCATCCCAGGCCTATAGAATAAGTATTCTCTTCTTTGGCCTCCAAAAGCATTTATTTCAACTTGCTGGTGAGGCCCATAACACATTGTCTTGTAGTTGCTTTCCCGTATGACTCTCCAGCCCCAACCTTCCTTCCTTCCGAGTACTAGTAAACTGTGAGCTATTTAAGAGACTGTATCTAAAGACACACACAGTGCAGTACTTAAGAATGCAGGCTCAGAATTCATACAGACCTGGGGTTGAAACCTGTTTCAGCCACTTACTAGCTGCATGACCTTAGGTTCTTTACTTAACCTTTCTAAGCCTCTGTTTCTTTATCTGTAAAATGGGGACAATAATAGAACCCACACCTCACAAGGCTGTTGCAAGGATTAACTGACATAATGCCTGCAGAGCACTTGAGCTAATACAAAACAAGGACGCAATAGGAGTTTGCGAATACTCTATACCGGAAAGAAATACAGCCAACATCAATGCCCATCCACCCCAGCTGGAAGAAAAATTATGTGGTGTCTTTTTCTATGGCAGGGGTGGGCAGGCTTCAGCTACTGGATTTTCCTTCACTCAAAATACACTATTGGCAACATCACCCTGAGCCACAGTCTCTTGTGGAAGGAAGGGATTGGCCAGTAAAGGGGTGACTCAAGAGGGTCCCAGAATCAGCAAGTTACTTTCCCTTCCCCAATGCCGAAGGCTTCGTGCTGCTCCTGCACAGGCCTTGCCAGTCCCCCACCTCTTCCTCTCTCCTTTCCCATCCCTCCCTCCCCACTTCAAACCCTGGGAAAAAAAATGAAGAAAAGCACACCAACCAAGAAGGCTTTTCACTTCATTGTGTTTTCCAGCTAGACCTGAACAGACGGCAATCAATTCAGCTCTCCCTCACCCCCACCTCCTCTCTTCTTCTCTCATGTCCTCTTTGTTATTGTTGTTTCTTTCTTTTTTTTTCTTTTTCTCTCTCAGACTATGTCTCCAGGCTTAGGAAAAGCAGTTGCCTCCCAGCAGCGTGAGGAGACAAGAAGTTTCGTTTGCCAGCAGCGAACCCCCATGATTGTGACAGGTCCCCCAGCCCTTGGCCTTTAGAAAGGCCAAGAAGCAGGGGATCCCATTCAGATTCTCTGAGAAACACCTCAGCTTGACCACTTCTGTCCCATCCCAGGCTCAGCTGCAATGAGTCACACAGAAAACCTGTCTCCTCTGGCTGAGGACCTTCTGAAGTCCACCCCACCCCCAGGCAAGGGGTCCTCATTCCAAGTTTGAGAAAACCTGGACAGCTGGACTTGAAGTCAATGAGGGTGAAAAAGAGACACGCCTTTTCCATTTTCAAAGCAGCCTAGTGGGATTTGGGGTTTTTCCCAATAAGGTAACTCCAAATTGGCAGGACTTTCAAAGCTACAAATTTCCATGTCCCCAGCCCTCACTAAAGAAAAATTTCCTGATTAGGTTGGCAGGTTTGGAGTGTGCAAGTGAGAAATGTTTCACAAATAGTTAAACCGAAGCCATGAATCAAATTAGTCTAAACAAGACTCTCCCCCAGCACGTGCTGTGCTAGTTACCCTCCTTAATTCCTACCCCAAACATATATTCAAAAATAACCACTGTTTATCAAGCACCCAGTAAGTACCAGGAACTGAAGTGTTTTATTTACTTATATTGACTCATTTTATCTTCACAACTATGCAACATAGGAATTTTTTATTGTTTCCTTTCAGAAGAACAGACAGGCTAAGTAATTTCTCCAGTCACTCAGTTAATAAGTGGCAGAACTAGAGTTTAAATCTCATCCACAACACAATAACATGTATGAATCTCAAAATCTCTCTGCAGAGTGAAAAAGCCAGACCAAAAAATAAAAGCGTACTGACTGTATGAATCCATGTATATAAAATTATAAAATGTACCCTGACTGGCGTGGCTTAGTTGATTGGCACTGTATCGCAAAGCAAAAGGTTACCGGTTCGATTTCCCGGTCAGGGCACATGCCTGCGTTTCAGGTTTGGTCCCCTAGCTGGGGCGCGTGCAAGAGCCCACCGATCGATGTTTCTCCCTCCTGTCCCATGTCTCTAAAAAATGAATAAATAAAATGTTTAAAAACACAAAGAAGGGACTTCTGGCCAAGGTGGAGGCGTAGGTAGACACACTGTGCCTCCTCACACAACCAAAAGAAGGACAACAACAAATTTAAAAACAAAAAACAACCAGAACTGACAGAAAATCAAACTGTATGGAAGTCTGACAACCAAGGAGTTAAAAGAAGAAACACTCACCGAGACCGGTAGGAGGGGCGGAGATGGGCAGCCAGGCGGAGAAGACTCACGGTAAGGCGGTGGATGGAGAACCGGAGCAGTCAAGGCTGCGGCTAATGGACCCGGTGAGGTGATGGATTGTGGACCGGGTGGTCCCACATTCGAGTGGTAAGCAAGGTAAGCAGATAAGCAAGGAGGAACAACTGGGGAGAGACATAGACCACGCAACCCAAGGTCCCAGCTCCGGGAAGTAAAGCCTCAAAGCCTCTGACTGAAAACACCTGTGGGGGTTGAGGCGGCAGCAGGAGAAACTTCCAGCCTCAGAGAATTCATTGGAGAGACCCACAGGGTCCTGGAATGTACACAAGCCCACTCAACCGGGAATCAGCACCAGAAGGGCCCAATTTGATTGTGGGTAGCAGGGGAAGTGACTGAAGGCCAGCAGAGAGAGGAGCAAGCAACACGGTTCCCTCTCTGACCCCTCCCCCACAAACAGCGTCACAACGCAGCAACATGGGTTGCCCCGCCCTGGTGAACACCTAAGGCCCCGCCCCCTTACTACGTAACAGGCGAGCTGAGACAAAAAAAAAATGGCCCAAATGAAAGAACAGATCAAAGCTCCAGAAAAAATACAACTGAGTGACAAAGAGATAGCCAACCTATCAGATGCAGAGTTCAAAACACTGGTAATCAGGATGCTCACAGAATTGGTTGAATTTGGTCATAAATTAGATGAAAAAATGGAGGCTATACTAAGTGAAATAAAGGAAAATGTACAGGGAACCAACAGTGATGGGAAGGAAACCGGGACTCAAATCAACAGCGTGGACCAGAAGGAAGAAATAAAGATTCAACCAGAACACAATGAAGAAACAAGAATTCAAAAAAATGAGGACAGGCTTAGGAACCTCCAGGACATCTTTAAACGTTCCAACATCCAAATCATAGGGGTGCCAGAAGGAGAAGAGGAAGACCAAGAAATGGAAAACTTATTTGAACAAATAATGAAGGAGAACTTCCCCAATCTGGCAAAGGAAATAGACTTCCAGGAAGTCCAGGAAGCTCAGAGAGTCCCAAAGAAGTTGGACCCAAGGAGGAACACACCAAGGCACATCATAATTACATTGCCCAAGATGAAAGATAAGGAGAGGATCTTAAAAGCAGCAAGAGAAAAAGAGACAGTTACCTACAAAGGAATGCCCATTAGACTGTCAGCTGATTTCCCAAAAGAAACCTTGCAGACAAGAAGGGGCTGGAAAGAAGGATTCGAAGTCATGAAAGGCAAGGACCTACTTCCAAAATTACTTTATCCAGCAAAGCTCTCATTTGGAATGGAAGGGCAGAGAAAGTACTTCCCAGATAAGGTCAAGTTAAAGGAGTTCATCATCACCAAGCCCTTAAAGGGACTTATCTAAGAAAAAGAAGATAAAAAATATGAACAGTAAAATGACAACAAACTCAGTTATTAACAACTGAACCTAAAACAAAAGCAAAAACGAAGAAAGCAAACAACTAGAACAGGAACAGAATCACAGAAATGGAGATCACATGGAGGGTTATCAGCAGGGGTGTGGGAGGTGGAGAGAGGGGAAAAGGGTACAGAGAATTAGAAGCATAAATAAGTAGCATAGGTAGAAAATAGACAGGGTGAGGTTAAGAATAGTATAGAAAATGTAGAAGCCAAAGAACTTATATGTATGACTCATGGACATGAACTAAAGGTGGGGAATGTGGGTGGGAGGGGGTGTGCAGGGCAGAAGGGAATAAAGGGGGGAAAATGGGACAACTATAAGAGCATAATCAATAAAATATATATTTTTAAATGCCAAAAAGAAAAACCCACAAAGAAAATGCAAACTAATCTGTAGTGATAGAAAGCAAATCAGTGGTTGCCTGAGGGTGGGGAGGGACAACTTACAAAGGGGCATGAAGGAGTTTGGAGGGTTGTTGAATGTTTACAATGTTGATTGTGGTGATATTTCCACAGCTTTACACATATGTCAAAACTGACCGAATTGTACACTTTAAATATGTGCAAGTTAGGATAATTCAATTATACTTCAATCAGGTTGAAAAAAGTACCCCCGAAATCCCATGCCTTAAATCCTTTCCACAAATGCATGTTGTACCTTTGGTATAATAATAGCATAGGGCTTAGCCTGACTGCTATAGATTTTTTTAAAGATTTTATTTATTTATTTTTAGAGAGAGAAGGGAAGAAAAGGAGAAGGAGAGGGAGAGAAACATCAGTGTGTGGTTGCCTCTCACGCACTCCCCACTGGGGACCAGGCCTGCAACCCAGGCATGTGCCCTGACTGGGAATTCATGAGCGACCCTCTGGTTCACAACCCGCGCTCAATCCACTGAGCTACACCAGCCAGGGCTGCTGTAGATTTTTATGCTGTTGTCTCTGGGTCCTGTTGAGGTGAGAGGACCTAGCTGTTCTCACTGGAAACTCCAGTTAGGCAGGACTGTGATTCTAGAAAATCTTTTGCACCACTAACAATTGGACCCAATAGAATGTCGATGTGCTGCTAATGATGATCTAAAGTGGCAGTTCTCAAACTTTTTGGTCTCAGGGCACTTTTACACTCCTGAAATACATTGGGGTCTATTTATCATATTAGAAATTAAAACTGAGAACTTTTAAAGGTAGTTAATTTATTTTAAGGTAATAAATCCATTACATACAGCATAAATAACACATTTTTATTAAAAATAACTACACTTTCCCAGAAAATTAGGAAGAGGAGCAGGATTGTTTGCATTTTTGCACACCTATCTAATTTCTGGCTTCATAGATGATGTGATTCTCATATTTGCTCCTTCATTCAATCTGTCACAATGAATGAATTGAATGAAGCCAAAGTCCACAACCTACTTGTGAGAGAATGAAAGTGAAAAAGGCAAATAACATCTTAGTATTACTATGAAAATAGTTTGACCTTGCGGACCCCTAAAAGGACCTTGGAAACTCCCCGGGGTGTCCAGGCCACACTTTGAGAGTTGCCGATCTAAAGCGCTTGGAACCATGAACTACTTGTATCAGTTCTTATGCTACCACTTCCACTATTTTACCTCTTCTATCCAAGACCTTGTGAAATTCTGAGGGACAGGAAGAAACTGGGATGCAGAGACATCAGATGGAAGGTTGTCTGATAACTCTCATTCAAAGTCATTTCCACGCCTGGAAGTCTGTGCGTGGGCTATTTTTCTTTTAAAATCAAGAGAGCCAAAGCCTCTTGCAGATGCACAGGATGGGGAAACTAGTACCCAAAAATAGAAACATCACAGAGTTTCCTTGCGACTCCCTCACAGAAAGAGGAATAGCTGCCTTCTCTGAGCTCCTTCCTCTGTTCAACCCCGTAGAGGGTGCCAAAAGGAAACCCTGCGGTCCTGAGGACATTTCAGACAGATCTTATCCCTGACTGGCTCCCTAAGCAGGCTACAGTCCGCTCTACTCCACACCCTCAAACCAGGTCCACACTTTGCCCCCTGGCATGGGGCAGCCAACAGAGCAGGAGCTTCGGAGTCATTCAATAATCAAGGTGTAAATACTGTTTCCCCTTCTTACTCACAGGCTGTGTAATCTTGAGTAAGTTACTGAACTTACTGAACTTCAGTTTCATCTGTAAAAGAGAATCATATCTTTCTGAAAAAATTATTGTGCAGATTCAAGGATATAATTATATATAGGGTGGGGCAAAAGTAGGCTTACAGTTGTTCAAATGGAAAATACTACAGTAAGTAATAAGTAATAAAAGAATCATCTCTGTTGCACATACTCACAACTGTAAACCTGTTTTTGTCCAACCCTGTATGTAAGAAACCCAGCAGTGTCTGACACAACAGAAGCTCACCTTTAGTGACTGTTACCTTTTTACAGAAAAGCAAAGAGCAAGATGGAAATACTACAGCATCCAGCATCAGACAGACCTGGGTCTGAATCCTAACAACACTGGCTTTGGGCTAATCATTTCATCCACCTTGTAGAATTATTGTAAGGGCCGACTGAAATAATGTCTGTAGATTGTCTGGCATCTGCCCCATGCCCTGCTGTCACTGCTGTTGCTATGCATTTGCAGCTGTGGCTACAGCCTCTTTGTGGTCTAGCTCTTGGAATCCCTGGAGACAGGTTAGGATGGCTGGCTGTCAGTGAGACCCGATAGGCATTTTCCAGAGGAGTTAACCCAGTCCTCTCACTTGGCATTTCCATCTCCTAGACATTCACCAACAGGGCATGTTGCACAGAGGTGATAACATGATAGGAGAGTTAACGTCAAGGGAGACTGGTCCCAAAGCAGAAAGAGAATAGTTACTGCATGGGGAAACAGCCTCATGTGGAAGAGGCTGTACACCAGCTCCGGAGTCAGACTCAGATTCGAATCCTGGCTCTACCATTTGTCTACCAACTGCAAGATCTAGGTCAAACTAGCCAGCTGGGTTTGGGAATAATGATAGTACCAATATAAATGTAAATAGCACTTAGCATAGTGCATGCAGGAAATACTATGGGTTGGCCAAAAAGCTCATTTGGTTTTTTCCATAAATGGTTCTGGTAGCACTTAGTTGTCTTTAACTTCATTTGAAACAATTCTGTTAGATTGTATTGTGACAGCTGCCATATGAGTGTGCATTTTTTTACAGATTTTATTTATTTATTTATTTTTAGAGAGAGGGGAAGGGAGGGAGAGAGGGAGAGAAACATAACTATGTGGTTGCCTCTTGTGTGCCCCCTACTGGGAACCTGGCTCGAAACCCAGGGAATTGAATTGGTGACCTTTTGGTTCAGAGGTCAGCACTCAATCCACTGAGCCACACCAGCCGTGACTCAGCATGTGTTTTTTTAAAAACTTATCACAATTGGTGAATTTTTGTGTAGCCATTTTAATATTGAAGATGGAAGAAAATATGCAACCTTTTCATCATATTATGTTTTATTATTTCCAGAAAGGTGCCCTGGCTGGTGTGGCTCAGTAGATTGAGTGCCAGCCTGTGAAACAAAGGGTCACAGGTTCGATTCCTGGTCTACAGCACATGCCTGGGTTGTTGGCCAGGTCCCCAGCTGGGGTTACATGAGAGACAACCACACATCGATGTTTCCCTCTTTTTCTTCCTCCTTTCCCCACTCTCAAAATGAATGAATAAAATCTTTTGAAAAAAAAGAGAGGTAAAAATGCAACTGAAATGCAAAAAAAAGATTTATTCAGTGTGTGGAGAAGGTGCTGGGATTGATCGAATATGTCAAAAGTGGTTTGCGAAGTTCATACTGGAGATTTCGCGCTGGATGACGCTCCACGGTCAGGTAAACCAGCTAACATTAACAGTGATCAAATAGAGACATTAATTGAAAACAATCAATGTTCTACCACGTAGGAGATAGCCAACATACTCAAAATATCCAATCAATAAAGTTCTTGGTAAAAATGAAAAATGTGTCTTTTACTTACAGAAAAAAACCATACGGACTTTTTGGCCAACCCAACAATATATTTACCTATTGTTATCACTACTTCTATTTTTACAGCAGGATCCCAATGTGCAATATTATATATAATACAGATAAGCTCACTTTCCCTCCTAGACACTGGAGTCAGGGAGGGACAGCAGGGCTTGAAAAGAAATTTGCCTCTTTTCACTTTTATGTACTTGCAAAAGCTTCTACAGTATCAGTGACTCGTGACTAGGATAGCACGGAAAACAAACAAGAGGGCAGTGGGGAAGGAGAAATTTTAAAACTCGAACTCAGCTCGGCCCCATCAGAAAGTACTGAGCCCAGACCTCAAAAGACTGCACCGGGTCACCATGGCGCACTTATGCACCAGGTGGCAGTGGAACTAAGAAACCATTGGCTGAGAGGACCAGCCAATCAGAAAACATTGAGGTGAGCCAGTATTTCTGTTGTTGGAAGGACTGGCCCTGAGCAGCCACAGGACTGAGGGTGTGCCCTGATCCGTGTGGCTCAGTTGGCTGGGGGTCCTCCCTGCAAAGCAAATGTTGTGGTCTGGGTACATGCCTGGCTCGCAGATTCCTCCCCGTCAGGGCGCGTTTGAGAGGCAACCCATTGATGTTCTCTCTCACATTAACGTTTCTCTCCCTCTCTTTCTCCCTCCATTCCCCTCTCTCTAAAAATAAATAAATAAAAATAAAGTGGTTCAGGGTGCCACTGGGGCCTACTCACTAAGGCTCTGGCTTGAGGAAGGGCTCAGATGAGGTGGGGAAGGAGGAGAAGGGTACTGCAGCAGAGCTATAGAAGGTGTGGGAGGAGAGCAAAGACCAGGGCACAGAAAAAAAAAGGACCTCTATAAATATAAAGAATGCGTGTGGGATAGGGGAGAGACGAAAATGGGGAGAAGGTGTGAAGGAGAGATCGCAGACCTAGCAGGTGGTTGTGGGACCCATGCGGAAGGGTCTCCTACTCCCGCGTGCAGGCTTGTGAGGGATGAAGAGTGATTGCTGAGAGCATACTGTACGCCACTTTATGCACTTTTAATCCTGTGAGGGAGGTCGTATCATGTGCTCATAGCTCCACGGCTATGAAGTGATGGAGCCAAATTTCAATCTCTGATACGACTCCTAGATCTTTGGCTGTCTCCGGTGAGATGCGGCTAAGGACCTTCCCAGCTCCACCTCCGCCTCCACACATGGGGTGTTCTGAGGGAAAAGAAGACAAGTGATGGCTGTGGGGGGCGTTCAGGGGAGATGGGAGCAACCACGATGTGGAAAAGCAGGGGAGACTTTGAGAACAGGAAGGAGACAAAAGGAGAAGAGACTAAGAAAGGATGGAGAGTGGGAAGGAAAGGAAAGACTTAAGGAGGAGCAGTAGGAAAGGAAGAATCAGAAGAGGAAAAGAAAAGGAGCTAAGGCAGAACATGGGGTTAAACCAGAGGAAGGGGGAGCAGGAAATGTGGGCGGGGCCTGGAGGAGGCGGAGTCACCTAGAGCGTAATCCCAGGGGCTAAAGGAACAAGGGTTGGAGTTTAGGAGGTGTTTGTGGTTTGTTTTTTCCTCGCTGTGAAAGTATGGAGCTGTCAGCAGACTAGGCAGCTCAGCAAGAGTGTCAGATGGCGGCAAGTTGGAAGTGAGGTCAGACATCTTACCGCCTGCACCGTGGGGGTCTCTTCGCTGAGGCTGGGTTTCCCCGCTCAACTTCCTGGCGCACCGAGTGGGCTCCACCAGCAAGCTGTCCTAGAGTCATCAACAATCTGAGCTGAAGTTTTCCCTTTGGACCAGGATGTGGGGGTGGGCGTAGGGGTATTAAAAAAATGTGTTTTGTTACTAAATACGTTGTTTGTAATGATTTGACAAACTCTTCATCTTTTTTTTTCCTCTATAAATCTAAACAGATCCTATGTTTGACCTTAAACATTGTGGACTAAAAAGAGCAGATTTTTCTTTTTCTTCTTGGGTTTTTGCTGGAACCCTGGGGCGTAATCTCTTGAGTGAAAGTTACTGGAGGAAGAGAGCATACCAGAAAGAAAAGGGCAATGGAATATTATTTAGCAATAAAAAGGGGTGAAGAACTGTTACAACACATTACAACAGGGGTGAGCTTTGACCACATTATGCTAAGTGAAAGAAGCCAGGGACAAAAGACCATATTTGTATGCTTCCATTTATATGAAATGTCAAGCATAAGCAAATTCATGAAGACAGGAAATAGACTAATGATTGGTTGCCCAGGGCTGGGGGAGAACATGGGGAATGGTGGTATGGCGTTTCTTCTGGCGTGACGAAGTGTTCTAAAATTGATGGGTTTGTGGTGCCCAACCCCGAATATACTAAAAACCATTGATTGTACACTGTAAATGGCAGATTGTGTGAAACGTGAATGGTATCTGAATAAAGCTGTAGAAGGAAGAAAGAGAGAGAGGGAGAGAGAGAGAGGAAGACAGGAAGGGAGGGAGGGAGGAAGGAAGGGAGGAAGGAAGGAAGGTTGATTTCATCTGATTTAGGGGCATAGAATGGATCAGTCTTGCTGGCATTTAAGGAAACATTTAGGAATACAGCTGAGGCCAAATAACTAACAAAGGGCCTAGAAATTAATGTCAAAGAATTTGGACTTGACTTACAGCCTGAGCTGTCAAATTTAGTAGCCACTAGCCATAGGCAACTGCTGAGCACTTAAAACGTGGCTAATCCAAATTGAGGTATGCTGTAGTTACAAAATACACATCAGATTTTGAAGCCTTAATATAAACAAAAGAATAAAATTTCATTAATAATTTCATATTGATTACATGTTGAAATGATAATATTTTTGATATATTGGGTTAAATAAAATGTATTATTAACTTTATTGTCAAAAATAACTTTATAGCCTGCAAACCCAGGGGTCGCTGGTTCAATTCCCAGTCAGGGCACATGCCTGGGTTGTGGGCCAGGTCCCCTGTAGGGGGCGCGCGAGAGGCAACCACATGATGATGTTTCTCTCCCTCTCTCTAAAAATAAAATATTAAAAAATAACTTTGTAACATGGCTACTAGAAAATTACAAATTATATATGTGGCTCACATTATATTTCCATTGGACAGCACTGTTATAGAGGGAAACCATGTTCTCAAGTCAAAACAGTTTGGCAAATGTTTTCTGTGAGGCCAGATGGTACATATTTGAGGGCTGGAGGGCCGACAGTGTCTGTCACGACCGCCTGACTCCGCCATCACCGGGCGAATGCAGCACATGATGCACAAACAAGTGAGTAGCTGTGTCCCAACGCCACTTCGTCTACGGGTGCTGAAATTCGAATCTCATCAAGTTCTTACATGTCATCAAAGATTACTCGTTTGATTTTTTTTCTCTAATCATTTAAAAATGTAAAAGAAGAATCTTCTTTTGTGGGACATACTAAAATAGGCAGCGAGAGGGATGTGGCCAGTGGGCCACCGTTTGCCCACCTCTGAGGCAGAGTTAGGCTGGAGTCTATGAAAATCTTTGGCAACTACCAACACTATCGGGGCTCTCCCCACATCGCACACTCGGTGCTTGGAAAACCCCTCCTTGGCAAGCAGCGTGGATTCACATAACATTCGATCTGGAAGGGCCAGGAGGGATCATGTACTCCTACCTTCTCATATTACATTTGAGGAAACTGAGTCTCAAAGAGGTAGACTCACACAAACAAGGTCACGTTGCAGTGGAGAGGTTCCAAAGAATGGGACTAATTGCAAGACTATCAGGCAGCAGCTGGCAAAAAAGGAAGGGTCTAAGGTCAGACTGAGTACCTAGGCCCCATTCAGGGACGCTAAATTCCAGCTCTTCCATCCATCCATTTATCAATTCTTTCATCACTTATTTCTTGAGATGGCCTGGGTGTCAAACCCTATGTGAGGCTCTGGGGAGTCTGACAATTAATTTGTTCACTGATCTTGAGGAATTCAGAGTATAGAAAAAAGGTGTTTTAAAACCTATATCCTGGGGTCAGGGGAAAACACAGATGTCCTGGAAGGGTAAGGGAAAGGACCTGTGAGATGTGGCTCAAGCAATGATCAGAAGGACAAGTAGGAATTAGCCAAGTGCAGGAGAAGGTGGGAAGAGTGTTCTAGGGAAAAGGAACAGCATATGCAAAAGCCCAGAAAGTACCAGAATGTTTAGGGAATTGTAAATAGATCATGGGTGTGGAGCATTAAGCAGGAGGTGAAAAGGGGAGAGGGGAGCCTGGAGGTCAGTAGGACCCAGAACAGGACGATGCCTTGTTGGAGGTTAAGACACTTGGTCTTGATCCCATTGGGGAGGGAAGAAACTCAGAGAAGTTAAAACCAGTGAAGTGACACAGTCAGACGGAGCTTACAAGAAGTCCCACTGGCATGTTAGCAGGCAGGGAGGAGAGGAGCAGGTTCCATGTGGAAGGAACAGCCTGTGCAAAGGCCTGAAAGAGTGCAGGGACCAGTATCAGCAAGTCCCCTGGTGCGACTCCAGCATATGATGTATGACAAGAAGCCAGAAGAGATAGACTTCGGGAAGGAACTGGTACAGACGGTGGAGGGGCTTCAA
Source organism: Macrotus californicus (assembly GCA_007922815.1). Lineage (NCBI taxonomy): Eukaryota > Metazoa > Chordata > Mammalia > Chiroptera > Phyllostomidae > Macrotus > Macrotus californicus. The sequence continues at coordinate 48,837 of VMDR010003849.1, read as the reverse complement.
TTCCAGGCTGAGGAGTTTGAGTGTGACTCTTCAGGCACAGACCGAGGTAAGAACCTCAGAGCAAGGAGTGTGAAGGCAGAACACAGACTTAAGGTCAACTTTTCCCAGTTCTGTCACAACTAGCCACATTTGGGGGCTGTTCTCTTTAATATACTCAGAGGAACTTATACACCTGCCTCTAGCACTCCGCGCAGCTGTCTCTGGAGCAGAACACAGGAAGCCAGCCCCCACCTGGAGAGCACTGAGCCTTCTGTCCAGGACCTGGTCCCAACACCGATTATCTGCCCATTTTACATTCATTTAACATGGTCTGTATGTACAGAATAGTTTGCACACCAAAGGTGAGAAAGGAAAAATATTTTATGTATATGTTCGTAAAGGCACAGAACAGGTCCTAGGAGCCTGGTCACCGGTCCTCTCCATGGTGTGGTGTGTGTAGAGAAAGAGATTGCAGAAGACATAGTTTGTATTCTTTTATATCTTTTGAAGAACCATGTATATGTATTATCTATTCAAATGAATAAATTAATTTAAAAAATATAAAAGCATTTTGCTCTTCTCTAATAGAAGTGCAGCAGATCCACAGTTGGTTCAATCTCCAGTTTTGCCTTCCAACGCCTTGCTCTCTAGTCCAAAGCCAGAGCAGTGAGCGAGAGGGTGAAGCTCGGTTTCCATTTCCCGCTGCAGGGCTTGGCACCTTTCTGTGGCCCAGGCCTCCCAGCTGGGGAATGGGGAGAGTGGCACTTGCCACATTCCCCACAGGGGTAGCACTGAGAACAGGCTATCTATTGGTAAAGGACTTCAGGATCTGGGAATCAAAGAGAATATATTAACACAAAATACTCCTGCTTTTTAACCCCACATAGTTCTAGGGAAATCTAATATAAAGGCTTCAGATCCATTTACAGTTGCTGCACTAAAGATGAATGCTAATTAGTGACATTGACAATTGTCATTTTCTTTGTAAACCCACTTGATGAGGGGGAGCTGCAGGAATCTTGCTATATGAGCCTCCTCTCTTTGAAGAACAAAGTCTCAGGCTTACCCACCTGAAACAGACAGGAAACCTGCGCACCTCAATTACAGGTCTCAGCTGAGAAGCAGGGTTTAGTGTCCACACAGTCTATCTGGACAGCATTTGCCTAACTAGGTCCGGTGACTGTGGCTTATTTTTTAATGAGGTTCTCCCTTCCTCCTCTCTCCAGCGCCTTCACCCAGGGTGGGATGCAGAGATGGCATTTAATAAATGATGGCTGAGCTAATGGCTGCCCAGCTGGCTTCAGGAATGCCCTCGCTTTATAGATAGCAAAACAGAGGCACACAGAAATGCACTGCCTTGCATGAGTTCCATTATGCAAGGAATCACTGGTTCAGGCAGGACTCCCCATTCAACCCCTAAAGCTCATCTCTTCTCTCTGAACAGTGAATGCTTGAGAAGCTCCTGTATTTCCATCTTCGACGTCAGGAAAACAAGAGAAGCAGCTGTCATCTAGATGATCCCTCCCCAGATCTCAGTTTCCCCATCTGTAATAAAACAGTAGGAGTAGGAAGATCACTCCGGTTCGTTCGCCTTCCCTCTGGTCTCTGTGCACAGTCCTACGCACACCAGCCAGCTGCCTCAGACCATTTCTTCCTCCAAGCTGTATTTCTTTCATTCTTTGAGTTTCTCAAGAGTTTCAAGGGGGCGCTATGAAACTTGCAACAGGCCACCAGCGGGCTCTTCCTTCCAAGGAGCTGCCTGGCTGCTCAGTCTCCCTGCTGGTAACCAAGCCCTTGTCCGCCTTTTGAGCAACCCAGCCCTTTCTTATTGTGGCTGTCTGTGTCCATTTGCTCCTTTTATTCTCCAGGTTTTCCTTGACTCTGATGTTTTTCCCCCTGCTGCACAACAAGCCCTTCTGATCTCTGTGAAAGGCAAACCCGTGTCATTCTTCCAAATCATCATTGTATGACATGTTTTTATATCAGCCGAACAAAGGAGCTATTTGATCAGGGGGTATGGTGTGTGATTGTAAGAAATTCAGCTAGTCGGTGGCAACCATTGTTCCCCAAGCAGCTCCCTGACCCCATTCTGTTCCAGGAAAAACTCCCTGAGAGTGGCCTCTATTCATGGAGGAACACCAGTCCCCAGCCGCGCTCCAGGAGTATGCTCAATTCCTAGCGGTGTCACCGATAGCTGCCCGCAGCCACCCTTTAACTCTTTCATCAGCATTAGGTTTCCAACCCCACAGCTGTTATCACGGCCCTGAGCTTAGGGGGTTAGAGATATAGGCATGCTCTCTGCTCTCCCTCTTATCTTGGAGAAATTCAACCTTCCTTTGAAATGGTCATTTGGAAATTACCCGTCTGCTGCTTTCAGCACAGCAGGCCTGGCTAGCATGCCCTGCCCTCCTCGGTTTTCCCCCGGCCCCCGAGGGGTTGGCCGATTGTTAATCAGTCCCTTAAAGATGAGGAAATACTTCCGCAAATATTACTCTAACAAATATTACTCGCTTAGCCTTCCCTTCCCTTCCTTCCTGTACACACGGAGCCCTGTCTGTGTAAGGCCTTGGGCTGGGTATTGGAGGAGAGACAGAATTGTATACAAATTGGCCCTTGGCCCTAGGAATTCAACGCATTAGGGGAAATGAGACAAGTAGACATGTATCAGCAGAAACATCTTTAACGTTTTCTCATTGTGAACTCTCTGCTGTTCAAGCAGTGGGAGGTGCACCCAAACTGCTTAGCATGCAAACAGCTCAACTGATTGGAGTGCTCAAAACCACACGCCGTATGAGGTGTGCCCAAACTCTTCTGACCAAACTGCCTAGCAAACTACCCAGCTGATAGGAGTGCTCAAAACCTCACACAGGGTGAGCCATATATATACCTTTTAAAAGGTCCAGCCTGCCCTAAGTGTGTGGATCTTAGCATCACACATCTACAGAACGGCCCACAGGATGCTGGAAGATTCAGATTCTGTGAAGTGTCTTAAAACCTAATAGCTTTGGGATTTTCCTTATTATCACTGTGCTCATTTTACAGAGACTAGAAATGGAAGGACCCATTCAAGATCATGCAAAGTCAGTAGCTGAGCACATGCTCAAATCCAGAGCCTGTGGTTCATTTCTCCCCTGGTTCATTTTTTAATTCATTAGGTTCTGCTTTTCTCCAAGAAGCTGGCAATAGATTAGACTGTTGCCAGTTCTTTGTAACTATTAGCAGGGAGTCAATGACCTCAAAGCCAATAAAAACGCCAACTCAAGAGTCTAGCATCCTAAATGAAGTTCTTTCACTGCCTTATCCCCCCTCACTGTTTCTGTGCCTTGAGCCAGCAAAATGGTCTCTCCAGTAAGACAACATTAGCCTGGCTCCTCCATCTCAACTCCTCTTTGGCTCCAGGGAAACACCCACAATGCAACAGCTGTGATATTAACAGCTATAAGTAGAGTGACCGAATAATTTATTGTCCAAAGTACTGATTCATGTTACAACATGGATGAATATTGAAAACTTTATGCTACTCCCTGGCTGCTGTGGTTCAGTGGATTGAGTGCCAGCCTGAGAACCAAAGGGTCGCCAGTTCAATTCTCAGTCACGGCACATGCCTGGGTTGCGTGCCAGGTCCCCAGTGGGGGGAGTGCAAGAGGCAACCACACACTGATGTATCTCTCTATCTCTTTCTCCCTCCCTTCCCCTCTCTCTAAAAGTGAATAAATTTAAAAAGAAAAAGAAAACATTATGCTGAGTAAAAAAAGCCCAACACAAACGGCCACACATATCGTATGAATCCAAATGTGTGACTTGTCCAGAATAGGTAAATCCATAAGGACAGAAAAGAAAGTAGAAGTTCCCGGAGGCTGGGGGGGCAGGGGCAGTGGAGAGTGACCACTAATAGGTACGGGTTTCTTTTCAGGGTGATGAAAATGTTCTGGAATTCGACAGTGGCGCTGACAGCACAACTTCACCAATGCACTAAAACCCACTGAATCGAACACTTCAAAGGGGGAAAGTCTGTGGTACGTGGACTATATCTCAACAACAAAAGATTGGGGAGAGTGGATACCACCTAAAAAAGACAGTTTGTCATCTAAGCCAGGACGAAGACACTTCTGAGATATTAATAATTATCCTAGGAAAATATAAAGTGGGGCAAAGATAGGCTTACAGTTGTTCATATGGAAAATAATACAATAATAAATAATAATACAGGAATAAAGTCTGTGTTTCACGTACTTACAACTGTGAACCTACTTTTGTCCCACCCTGCACATCTAAACCGGGACATATGGTCACTCTAGCTACAGACAATGAACCTGAGCTCTGTGTGCCATCTGCCTCTACATCTCCTCCAAAGAGCCTAAGAATGGCCTAGAGTCTACCCAATCAAGTGTTCTGTGGCCACTGGCAGCCCCAGGAACCATAGGAATTGGTGCTCCCAGCTCTTCTTAGCTTTTCTGCTCCTAAATCTCCAGAGCCATTTGAAATTCTGTTTCCTCTTGAATGTACCTCCTCTTTTGTAATGAGCTTTAAAGGTTTTCTCCACTCTGTGACATTGGACCACTTTCCACTTACCTGAGACTTACCCATTCATCTATACCCATTCATCCATTCATTCATAGATCAGACAATTATATAATGCCTCTGTGCCAGGCAGGCAGTATAGGGGCTGAGGAACATAGATGAAGTCAACTTTCCTTCTCTCTAGGAGTTCACTTTCTACTGAGAAGAGTGTATTGTGCCTTGACTGGTGTTCTCATTGGGTTGGGAGGCGTCCTGCAAACCAAAAGGTAGCCAGTTCAATTCCCGGTCAGGGCACATGCCTGGGTTGCAGGGCAGGAACCTGGTTGGAGGTGTGAGAGAGGCAACTGACTGATGTTTCTCTCCTTTTCTCCCCTCCTTCCCCTCTCTCTAAAAATAAATAAATAAATAAACAAACAAACAAATAAATAAATAATTTTTAAGTGTATTAGGTACAGGAAGGCCTGAAGAAGGGGTGAGTCAGTGATCCCAGCTGCTGGCAGTTCCCAGAAGCCCACTGCTTGACTTCCCAGAAGGATGGTGACAGGGTTTTCTTTTGGCATCCCATGGGAAGAAGAAGGATGCTTTCTTTGTCTTTGGTTTTCTCTCCCATTCCCCATGATTCCTTCTCCTAAATGCCCCTCAGCCCCAGCAGCACACAGGGCCACAACCACTCACAGCTCTGGAGCCTCTTTCCTGGGCTGACCTACACTCCAGCTCAGGCTCCCATTCTCTGGCTATCATCCGGGTCTTTCCTTCCTAAGTGTATTGTGTTCTTGCCCATTTTTCTGCCCACTCACAAAGGCTTATAAGGTTAAACTCCTTGACTGAGGTCACACGGCTGGTTAGTAACAAAAGCCAGGCTAGAACCTAGGTTCAGTCCTCAAAGTGAAGTCCTTCTGAGCTTCCAATGAGGAGTTTTATTTCCTAACAAAGTGCATGTAACCTGAAGAGGCAATCCTCAGTCAGTCCTAAGTCAGTTTTTTGTTTTGTTTTCTTTTTTTTTTTTTTTTGCTTTAGTCATGCCAGGGGTCACAAGTAATGATTAGTGACCCCCTCTGGGAGTGCCTGTCCAGGTCTCAGGACAAACATCAAGCTGGGACTTCTCACAGCCAGTCTGTGAGACTCCAGTCCCTATGCCACACAGCTCAGAAGCGGCAGGCCAGGGGTGATGCTAACCAGGCAGAAGAAGTAATGGCGCTGTGTGTCCCCTTCATACGGAGGGAAAAGTTTGCACTTGGAGGGGTCAGAAGCAGAAAAGCTTGGAAATTAAGAACTTGGGTTTTAAAGGCCAACAGATCTGAGCTTAAACCCTAAACTGTGGGAGGAAGATGTTGCTTCCCTTTTCTGAACCTGGTTCTCCCACTGAAAAACAGGGATAACAACTTATTTAGGCGGTAAAACCCTCCTGAGTGCGACGACAGCCAGAGTCCCGATGTGAGGATGGAATGAGACGAGCCACTCGGGGGCTTTGGTGCAGTCCCTGGTAGGCAGTAAGCACTTAATAAATGGCAACTATTATGATTATTTCTTTTCTAAAACTACCTGTAGTCTTTGAAGGATCCAAAACGCTGGAGACTGTTGGTCAAGTCTCCTCAGGCTCTGGGGGCAGCCCTCTTATTGGCCCCATCACGGCACGACCAAGCCCCAAGGCATCCAGACTGGACTCCATTCATTCCTTCACCAAAATTTATGAAGCACCCATCATTCCAAGATGACTTGAAGAATGCAGTTATCAACAGGTAGTTACAACTCGGAGTTACAAACAGAAGAACATGCGAGGCCACAGAGGCTCTCCTGGGAGACACACAGGGCAGAAGACAGGCTTTGAAGCGCACAGAGGAGTTCATCTCGGCAGAGGCAGCCACATGAGAAGACAGACGCGTGAAAGAGCTCGGAGTGTTTGGGGAACGGTGAAAAGGTCTGTGTCGCTAGACTCTCCTAGGAAAGCGGAGAGAGGTAAGTTTGGAAAGTCTCGTTGCACTGTGAATGCCCTCTTCTTCCCAGGTGAGGAATTTGAACGCTGTCCTGGGGGCAAGGGGAATCAATGAGATTTTGAGCAGGCAAGGGACTTGAAAAAAAATCTTTGGCTTTGTTTCGAAATTTTTGTTCTGGCTGCATGGTAGTGGGAAGATTGCAGAATGAGCCCCAACCTTTGGGGACAGGGAAGAGGTCTTAGTCTGCCAGCAAAGTGGGGAAATTCCTGCTGCCGCTAGACTGTCTGCATGTGCCTCCAGCTCATTGAGAAGGCACCCAAACTCCAAGGGACTTTCAAAGACTTCAGAATTCTTTCTTTGACAAGAGCTGAGGTGAATTCCTCCAAAGTTTTCTTGTTAGTAGTGTTCAGCACTGCTATTGACCTTGGATTGTAGACACCTGAATTCTACCTCTGACTCCAATTAATCAGCTGTATGACCTTGACCAAGTAAGTCTCTATTCCTCAGTTGTTTCTTCCTTTCAACCAGGGAGGATCTTCCCTCTCTGAAATCCCCTAGCACCGTGTCAGTACCTGTCTGAGGTCACTTGTCCCATTACATGCTGCTCTGCATTGTTAGTCATTGCTGTGCTTTGCGGAGTGGAAAGACTGGAGTCGACAGATCTGGCCTCAAAACCAGGCTCAACCACTTGCCAGTTGTATGGTCTGAAGACATTATTTAACCCTGCAGACCTCTAATTTCTTCCTCTGTAAATGCAGAGTATTCATACCTACCACACTGAGTCATTGAGAGGTCAATAGAAGGAGTAATTGAAATAAAATATATGAACACCGTGCCTGAAACATAAGGCACTCACTAAAGAATACTCATGTGATTACACTGCACACACGTGTGCACACACACTATAGTCTTGGTGTGTAAGCACTTAGCTTAAAACATGTATGAGCATAGACTCAGTATCAATACTGATATTGCCTATATGTCTTGATTTTCTTATCTTTTTAAAAAGATTTTACTTATTTATTTTCAGAGAGAGAGGAAGGGAGGAAGAAAAAGAGAGAGAAACATTGATTGGTTGCCTCTCGTACACCCCCAATAGGGCATCTGGCCTGTAACCCAGGCATGTGCCCTAGACTAAGAATCGAACAGGCGACCTGTCAGTTTGCAGGCCAGCGCTCAGCCCACTGAGCCAGCCATGCCTGATTTTCTTCTCTTTAAAAGGTAATGGTACTATCTGATTCATCTGTACTAAATAGTTGGAATAAAGTGGAAAAGCACACCCATTTGTGATTGCCTACTTGACATCCAGCCATACGTAGTTTCTCTTACTGGACCATAAGCGTCCCGGAACAGGAACAAAATCATTGCTTTCCCTGTGAATAAGAAGTAAGGTGGAGCCCAGCGCTTGGTGCATGGCAGTGGAAACAATCATATTTAAGCCCCGCGTTCCATAAGCAGCCAGCCCGCAGGCCGGCAGGTACCCTTCTGCCTCACCTGCTACCCAGTCTCAGTTGCCACCGTCTACTGACTGCGTGAGCTCAAGCACAGACATCACAAATGCTGACTTCAACTTTGTCCTTGAACACGGCATCCTTCGTTTCTAAGTCCAAGCCCCAGTGGCCAATGACAGACCTTGAGATGCCCCAGATGCTGGGAATTGGACAGGAGCCCGACGGATCTCTCTCCACCTGTGGGGGAGAGCCAGCCCTTGGTGCCGGTCCCAGGGGATAGTGGTCTGAGAAGCCTGAGCCTGGGAGGCAGCGGGTGAAAGGCCAGTCAGCAGGCCACAGCCTCTGGTGAAGGTCCTGGCCTGTAGCACAGCAAAATGACTTCTTCTCAGAGCCCAAAGCCACACACCACTCAGCTGTGCTACAGGGGTGTCCACAGCTACACAACAGCCCGGGAGGCGGGACCCAGCCCAACCACCTCCCCTCACCTTTGCTCCTTTCCCAGCTCAGCTCAGTCCCAAGGTCCTCCAAAAGGGAGCATTCTGCTGAATTGGGACTCAAAGCCAGCCTTCAGGGAAAATGGGTAGCCCCACTAAGCGCCTCACTTACATGGAAGTATGGCGGCTCAGCCACAGGAGGGCCTGGACTGCTCTGGGGGTGGGAGCAGAAGGTTCCCTGTTGGCTCCCAGAACATCGCAAAGGCTGATAGCCCTCTTAGGCGCCTCCTAATGGACATCCAAATCTTTAGAGGCAGGAAGAAAGGGGTTGAGCTTAGGATAACCCACTCAGTCTGCTGAGGGTTTCTTCCCCAGGGCTCTGGGCTGCTCAGGCAAAGGGGAAAGGAATTCTTCTAACAACAATAATGGCATTTACTGAGTGCTTCCTCTGTGCCCAGCACTGTCCTAAATGCCTCACAGGCATTGCCGCATTGGTCCTCCACCTACAAGCCAGCGCTCTTACTGATCCCCTTTCACAAACGAGGAGACTGAGCCCCAGACAAGTGAAATCATTTTCACAAGGTCATGGACACCCACGCTAGAAAAATGTCCACTCGTAGCATTTCCTTTGTCTCACACCATGGCTTGAAGGGGAAGAAAGAGTTAAGTTGGAAATTCACTAAGGTCCTTGGGCTCCAAGGCAGGATTTTAAGACTCCAGAGTGTGGAGCAGCAGAAGACGCTTCAGTGCTTCGGAATCCAAAAGTGCCAGGTTCAGATCCTAGGTCAGCCAGTAACTAGCTCTATCACTTGGGGCAAATTGTTTACCTTCTCTGAGCCTTAATTTTCCCACCAGTAAAATGGGGCTGTAGTACTGACCCTGCAAGGCTATCGTGAGGATTAGGAATGGACTATATGCAGCACCTGGCACCTGATGGGTGCTCGATAAGTGGTAACTATGGTTACTGTGCTTCTCTCTCCCCTCCCTTGGGTTCACTGACCGCTCCAGCAGCCCACTGGAGTAAGTGGAAGCAGCTGGGAGGGGGGGTGGAGGGAATAGGGGAAGGGAGGGGGCCGCTTGAGTGACTGCAGGCTAGCCCTGAGGGCCTCACAGGGGATATTGGCCCTAGCCACAGGTGCACCAATTACTCTCCCTTGAAAAGCCTGGGGGGGACACTTCCCCCTCATTTTCCCACCCCACTCAGCCCTGACCTTTGGTTCTGCAAAAGGCAGTGGCAGCTCCACAGCGCCAGTCCACTGGCTGGTCGTTTGTCTTCGGGTTTCATGGCCTCCCTGAGGCTCCCAGTGCCTTGGAAGTTTTCCCTCCCTTTCCCAGCCACTTCCCAGTCAGCCTGGGGGCAGCTCGGGTTTCATTCCTGGGAGCTTTGTTCCGAATGGAAGTTTCTGGTTAAGATAATCCCTGGGTGAGAGTGGTCAGTGCAGGAAGAGACAGGAGCCTCTCTAAGAAGCGGTGGGAACAGCCCCACTTGTCCAGGTGCTCCAAGGAGGAAGTGGGCTCAGCTGCTCGTCCTGCGGCACCTTCCCAGCGGGGCCAAGGGGGTGGCCCTGGACAGGGGTCCTGGAGCCCGCAAAGCCCTTCCCCTTGGGGCGTCCTTGCCATCATCTTCCCCTGGATGTTGGAGGGAACCCTGAAGGGCTCAGACCCTCCACCTTTCTTACCACCTGCCTCAGCTGCCACGTCAGACACTAAGGAAGAAACTGAGGGGGTCCCAACCCCAGAGGCCACCGAAATGAACATTGTTTCCATCTGTTTTAGGAAATAGGCTTCTATACAGGCCTTCCTCCTGAAATAAGTTCCTTGTGTCAAAACATTTTTTTAAACAAATTATCTTGGTCAACCCTTCTACCTCCTAGATAAGGAAACTAAGGCTCAGGAAAGACAAGTTTCCGTGAGGATTCTGCAGCTGCTCATGCTCAAGTCCTGTCTTCTCTGCCATCGCTTTTATGACTGGTCAAGTGGAGTACCTGGTGCCCACACCACGTGGTGTGACAACTGCAGGTTTACTAGTCTGTGAAGCCCAATGCACGAGACACCCGAAGGCAGGAACCTTGGGCCAGCAACTCTATACTCAGGGCGCACACAGTGAAGCTGAGGCTGAGATGGGTTGGGTGATCTCCATTGGAATGGGCCCAGGGTCCCTGCTCCCACCAGGCTGCCTCTGAGCCAGCACAGCCTTAGCCCTCTGAGCACTCCTGCCTGAGACGCCCCCTTCCCCACACACAGGCGCTGCTCCTCCTCGGGCTCAGCCTCTCCCACACCTCATTCCAACTGACTGTCTAACTGGAGCCGTCTGCACTAGATGGGAAGCTTTGGGGATCAAGCGTCTGTCTGATGTGCTCCCCAACACTTGCTTCCCCACACTTGCTTTAATGCCTAGAGGAAGGGCCCAGTAAATTTCTCACATGCTCGTGCAGGGCCCTAGGGAAAGGAGAAGGTTGGCCTTTGCTGGGAGGAAAGGTAAGAAGCCTTGAAGGCCGACTGTCTATTGTCTGTGGTCCTCTCTCCTTCCAGACAGCTCGGACTGGACCCCTCCCCATCTCATGTGGGCTGCCTTGGGGGCTAGGACAGGGGAAGCCAGGCCAGGTCTGAGGGGCAGGATGGTAATGACCTGCACACTGGCCTCTGAGAGTGAGCGAGAAGGCCATCCCCCTGTAGGACACGTCAGATCTGCCCTCTCCATGCTCCCAAGCCCACGGGGCTCGGCCGCTGACTGGTGCGCCTGCCTGGATGAAGTCAGGCTTTGTGGGCTTGAGGGCCCTCACCCAGCTTCCTAGCTGCCTCGGGAAACAGCTCCTTAGAGACGCTGCCTTTCTCCTGGCTTCTCTTGGTGCCTCTTGAATAATATCACTTTGCAAACCTGGGCTTGCAGGGACTGAGCTCGGCTGGCCCAGCCCTCCCCAATAGCTGTGCCCCCACCACCACCACCACCACGTAGCCACCATTTGTTAGGGACTATTGCACAGGCCCTCTGCTAGACTCCTGTCACCCTCTGGGGACGCAGCCTCCTGACAACTCTGTAAGGTGGGGTATGTGCCCCATTTTGCAGGTGAGGAAATTGAGGCCTAGCGAGGTGAAATGACTCACAGGTTCACACAGTTAGGGGGCTAGGATTCAAGCTCAGTTCTGACTGCCTCCAAAGCCCTTCCTCCTAACCATCTGGCCAAGCCATAGCTGACGTGTGGCTGCTCCTGAGGCCATTTCTCTGAATTCCTTCTCTGACTGTGCTGAGGCCTGGGGGTGCCACATCAAGGTCAGTGCAAGTTCCAGGGGTGTTGGGGACAGTAATAAAGATTCCCTTTCCCTTCCCTCTCCCCTCCGCTCCACACCACTGGTTGATGGAAGTGCCCCCACATGCAGGCCTGCTTCCTGGGACAGGCTCTTACCAGAGGGCCTGCCACCAATACCGGCCCCTCCCCTCCCTCCCTCCCACACCTGTGCACTCTCCCGTCTTACCAAGGCCTCCAGGACAAAAATCACAATTCCAGACATCAGTGCCTAAGCTCTGACCCTCCTCACTCTCAGCACCAACCCTGGGCTTTTGGGCTTTTGGGCTTTTGGTCACGGCTTCCCCTTGTCTCCCTGCTTTCACTCAGAGCCCCAGCTACCAGTCATGCCTCACCTGGAAGTGCCCCTAGAAGCCGCCTCCCCCCCACTGGACTGCTAGCACCTCTTCCCGGGGAACCCCCTCTTCTCCTCTGCCCAGGTTCCTCCACCCTCCACCGCACTGAGGGGGATCAGGCCTGGCTTAATGGAAGTGGCTGGAACTTGAGCCCAAGTAGAAAGTCAGCCCAAGCCCTAAGAAGCCTAAGACCCAGCTTCCTACTGACCCAGCCTCTGCTATCAGAACAGAGATCATGCAGACCCTACATGGTGTGTTACCCGCGATGAATGTTTTATGAGCCTGCTCTTCATTACTGCGGACTGCGGGAGTCAGGGAAGGGGAGGGAGGACCAAACTGCTCACGGGGACACTGAGCAGGGAAATGAGGTAGACGTGCGTTAAATGGCCAGGGGTAGCTTGTGATAGGACAGGGGTATTTAGATTTAGAAGATTTAGCAAGAAAGATTTCGCAGGAGTTGGTGATGTTTGTCCAACTGAAATGACTAAATGTTGGCGACTGGAAATAGGGAGCAGTCCAAAAAGGTAGAGGTTTTGAACCTGGGTGTGGGAGCTGTGGGCCTGTGGGCAGACAGAGGGACAGCTGGAATTTGGTGTTGGTCCTGGCTACTGCCATCCTTGAAACTCACTGGCTGGTTCTCCGGGAAATTGGCTTGCGCCCAGTGCCCCGGCTCCTCAAGGGCTTGCCATTCTGCCCCTCCCAGGCACTTTCTGGTCCTCTGGGCTCAAGGTAGCAGGAGGCTTCAAACCACACGGAGAACCTGTCCAGGCTTGGACTTGCCCCCTCAAAGCTGTGTCCCATCCTGGGCCCTTGTTCTGAGCACCTCCGGCCAGGCCCCAAGCTACAGCCCATCTGATCGTTCACTGTTAGGGGCCTTACCCCCAGTGCCAAAGCTAAGGACCTCACTTGGCACAGGATAATCCTCCTCCGTTCTACTAGTGCACCATTCACAGCCAAGGAAGGGAGGGAAAAGAAATGCAGCTTCCCAAACCAAACCAGCAGCCCAGCTCATTTCACTGCTGCTGAGAGAGAGGCTGAGCTAGGGGGGGAATGGTCTACAGGACTGGGCCTGACCCTGCTCATCACCTGCCAGCCAGGAGGTGGGGGACCATGCACGAGGGTCAGCTCGGCCCTGCCCAGATGGACAGTTCATTCTTAAGTGTCAGCAAGAGATCCAGATGGGGGAGGGGGCAACCAAATGGACCTTATTGGCACAACCCTCCACAGTAATGTGGGACTTGGGGGGTCCCCTCGGAGCTCCTGCCAGCTCCCCGTCTGTCTTGCTACCACTTACTCCTCCTCTTTCCTCTGCTCTCTTCGGATCTTAATTCCCCTTCACTCTCTCCTTTGAAGTCCCTGGTTGCTATGGAAACCCAGTAGCAGGGAAGGAAGCAGAATTTGGGGAGGTTCTGAGACGTCCATCCCAACAGGCCCTAGTTAGATACTTGTTTGTCCAGATTTGGGAGGCATTACTGCAGCTTGAGGACATGGGGGCGAGCCTGGTCGGGCAGCTTGGGCCTTCTTTTTAGTAAAGCCGTGCATGGCTGGACGGGCTCAGAGGGTCATCCACCCCAAGCCCATCCTCAAGTCTCCCTGACCTCCCAGCATTTCCTAAAGCTTGCCCCAAGTCCTGGGTACACAGAGGACTCCGGAACCACCTCCTCCACTCAACAACCTCCAAGTCTACTAACGTTTTATTAGTTGAAGGCTTCAACCAGCATCCACTGCACACCCACGGCATGCCAAACGCTGCTCCAGGCACTAGGTAACCACCTGTGAGCAAGTCTAAGTCCCCACTCTCTTGGGCAGGATACAGAGACCAAAAGCAAGTATATGAATAAGTAACAGAATGATATCAGATAGTGACACGTATGACAAACATTTGTGACAAATGGACAGACCTAAGGGGTGTTACACTAAGTGAAATAAGTCAGAGAAAGACAAATGCCATATGATCTCGCTTAGTTCAGAAACTATAGAAAATAGAAATAAATGAATAAATGAAATGAAACAGAAATAGATCCACAGATACAGAGAACAAGCTGAAGGTTGACAAAGGGGAGGGGTGGGGGAATGGAAATGTTTTTTTAATATTTTAATTTAAAAAATAAATAAGAAAAACACTGGCCAACTTTTCTGTGATGGCCTGTGCAATCGTGTGATTCACATTGCTTGTATACATAGTATACAAAAGAAAACAAAGCAGGGCATGACAGCAGAAATCTACACAGTGCGCAGTCAGCCACCGAGAGCGGAAGAGCACCCCAGGCAGAGAGAACAAGTGCGAAGGCCTGAGGCAGATACGGGCTGGCTTTTTCAGCTGAACGGCGGTGTGTGGCCGGAGCACGTGGCTGAGTGGGAGAGCGGTTAAGCGGTAAGGTTAGATGGGCCACCGGGACCACGAAGGCCACGGAAAGGAGAATTCAATTCTAGAAGACACAACCCTTCAATCCCTTGACATATGGTGATAACGTGATCAGATTTATGTTTTAAAAATTGTAGGGGGATAAGAGAGGAACTGGGACAGCAGTTAGGGGGCCCTGGTACTAAGTCAGGCAAGAGCTGAAGACGGCTTGCAGCAGGGTGGTGGCCCCCCATAGGTGGAAGAGCAGATGCCTTGGATTTGAGATATGCTCTGGAGATAAGGACCCAGGATGAGAGGCAGCGGGAGGCTAAGAGGAGAGTCAAAGAGCCTCCCACATTAAACCAGCTCTATTCATTGGCTGCCTCCTCTTGGCCCTGGGGTTGGTGGGGGTAGGAGGAAGGGAGACAGACAGTAAACGGCAGTAAAACTTTTCCCTAACCCCAGACATGGTTCTTTTTCCTATATTATCAGGACACTACATTCTCCTGGTTTTCCAACTACCTATCTCCTGAGCCGAAACCTTCTTTCCTGGTTCCCCCTTCACCCTGACCTCTGATTGTTTAGAGCACAGCCAGGCTCAGCCTTGGAGCTCTTCCGTTCTCTGTCTGTGCTCACTCCCTAGGGAATCCATTCCATCTCTTGGCTTTAAAAATCACCCGTGTGCTGAACGCTCCCAAATGTATATCTCCACGCTAGACCTCTCCCCTGAATTCCACAGTCACGCAACTGCCTGCTCAACATCTCCACTTGAATATTCAGTCAGCTCAGACTTAACGTGGCCGCACCAAAACTCGTCGTCTCCCCGGCTCCCCGCTCAGAATCTGCTCTTCCTGGAATCTTCTTCATCTCGTGGAACGACCCCTCCATCCTTTCAGTTGCTCAGGCTAGAAACTTTGGAAACCCTTCCATTCTTGCTCACCTCTCACTGCCCATATCCAAACCCATCAACAAATCTTGTCAAATCTACTGGCAAAAATAAAAATAAAAAACATGTCCAAAATTCAGTCTCTCCTGTCATCTCTAATCCACTATTAGTCCTGGGGAACTGGTCCTCTGCTGCTGCAGCATGCTAGAATGATGCTTAGCCACAGCCCACCTGCTGCCATTCAGCTGAGAGTAGAAGGCAGGGATGGACAAGACCTGGTGGAGTAAAAGGAGAGAACTCTCGCTCCTTCTATCTAGGCAAGGCTTGGGTGGAGTCTCCACTGACTTTGAAAGGAGAGGCAAGGTTCTGGGCTGGACTTGGAGCCTTGGTGAGGGAGGAATGGGTGAGGGGTCCAAACCCACCTGCTGAGTGGGGACAAGTAGAGGCCTAGCCACTAGGACTCGGCTCTTCCTCATGAGGAATCTGTCCCTGTGAGGGCCTCGTGGGAAGTGCTGCTATAAGAATGGGAGGAGAAGGGGAAGTGGGGACCAGGGCAGGTAAGAACAGACCAGGGAGGACCGCCTGGGCCCGCACACTGGTCTTCAGTGGAGCTCTGGGTGGTCAAGCCTTCGTGTAGACCTCGACTGGCCCCCACGGCCCTCGCAGCCAGCACCCACGCCAAGACAGAGTGGCAGGCCTTTTGGCTAAGAAAGCCTGGCGCTCCTCCCTTTTCTGGGCCTTGCAACAGCTCCCGCTTGTTTTCCCCGAAATAAATGGGCCGAGCATATTGGGCCGGCAATAACCCCTTGAAATCAGTTGTTATCACAGTTAACAACCAGTTTGGCTTCAGTTCAGGCTGTTAACTATCAAACCACTAAGTGCCGGTAATGATTGATTCTTGGCCAGTTGCAGCTTGAGTGGGCTGTAAAACCCCATTAGCCAGGGCTCTGAGGAGGCAGCAACTCAAAGATAAACAAGGTTGTGGGTGCTCTGGCCCAGCCTAGCCCCACTGCTTTGGCCTCTGCCCCCATGGCACCATGGCCTGGGGCCTGCTAGGGTTCAGCCCCTTCCCAAAGCCTCAGGTGGCCTCATGGACCAGATACCAATTGTCCTGTCCAGCTCTACTTCCCCCCACCGCCATCAGCGGTCTCCCTCCTCCCTATAGGCAGGCCGGCTCTGGGGACCACAGCCCACCTCTTCTCCCTCATCACAAGCATGACACAGTTCCACCCCACCACTCTGGAGTACTCAGGCATCACAAGCCTGGGGTCTTCAGGGGTAGCTTTGGCCTAACCAGTCACCAGCCTTGGCCCAGCCTAGCCCCACTTTGTGGCCAGGATCACAGGCAGGGAGAGCCTGACATTCCACCACACCCCACCCCAGACTCCCTCCTATCCTTTGGCTTCCCCCAGGAATTGCTCTCAAACAAATAAAATGTGGGTAATTACGGGGCTAGGGGCTGGACAGGCGGCCCTGCAGATGAAAGCGTTTCCTGGACGGTCTCTTCATTTGCATGGCATCAGAAGCTGCTCAGAAGGTGTGACTTTTCCCACAGTGAGACCCCAGCTCCTTGCACAATAAAGCCAGGCTGCTCACCCAGAATTAATTAAAGGGGGAGGGGAGGGGAGGGGATGGAGCAGAGAAAGAGGCACTAAGAGCTGGGGGAGCTAGAAGAGAGATGTCTAGAGCCCCCTCCCCGAGTGCCCAGTGTCTATGAACCAGGAGAAACCTACTCTATCCAGAGGGCCTCGCCCTCACAGCAGGCTGGAGGAGGTGACGTACATAAACCCCAGGGTATCCCCAATCTCTCTATGCCAAGGCTTCCCACTGAGCCCTGAAATTCCTGATCCACCTGGATGGCCTGAGTCTGGGACTTGCAGCTGCAACTCTAGGAGGCCCACGTGGTTAGAAAGCCTTGGGGTGCTCCCCTCCCAAAGGAGGTGTCAAAGAACAGAAGCCCAGAGGGAAGATGTTTCCAGATTGGCCCAGGAACTGGGCTGTGAGACCAGCCCAGCAGCACCCTCAAAGAAGGCAGCAGAAGCAGCCAGCATGGAGGGCCTCCATTATAAAGATTGGGTCAGCTCTGCCCTCAGGAGACCTGCTGCTTCTGGGTTTGGGTTCTCCATCATCCCACAGCATGGCGTGGTATGATGCCAGTGTTACCGGTCCACATCCAAACACACCCCTCCACCCACCACGGACCAGTCCTCTTGCCCATACCATGACCTGCTCTACCAGCCTGAGTTCTGCTCTTGGCCTGAGAGCTTCCCTTCCCATCCCATACCCAGTTCCTCTCTGTCTAGGCCCCCTCTCTCCAAAGGCGGCAGCCTCCCCCTAAATCACAGTCCCCTGGGTTCTTTGCAGCACCTGAGCTCAGCACCTTCTGCTCACAGCTCTCTAACCAGATCTCCCAAAGCTAACACTTGTTCCACGTCACAATTGTCAACACCAGCCTTGGAGGTCCCCCCTCTGACATACCCCCACCTTGGGCACTGGCAGCTGCTCTTTTCTTTCACTTTCTGGAGCCTGATACTCAGAAAGAAGGAGCCTCAGCACCTCCCATCTGTGTCGCACACAGACCTAGGCACGCAGAAAGGCACAGTGCTTAGACTCATGGAATCCATGATCGCAGCTCTGGCAGAGTCATTGTTTCTGGCCCAGTGGTGGCCTGGGGAAGGGTTAGCAATAACTCCTGCTAAAGGCTAGGAAGTCCACGTCTCCCAGGACCAGCTAAGGGCCTCTTCTTGCTCCTTCCCCTACTTCTGTCCTCCCAGGAAAACCCTGCAGTGACAATGATGGGAACAGGGACAGACATGGGTCCTTAAGCTAAAGGGAGACTACTGTCAGAGCTGGGGCCTGATTTGCTGCGTCTCCCAGCGCTGCCACCAGCTGGGATGGGGGGGGGGGGGCTGACCCCAGAAGGACTCACCCTCCAAGACACATTTTTAATACGCAAGTTAAATAAATATTTTAGTCATTTAATAGCAACTAATACACAACCTCCCCCCACTGACACCCACCCTTAAAACACCTGACCTAAGTCCCTACCCTTTACTCACTGCCCCCACCTGGGGGTGCAGTGGAGTTCCTAGCTGCCTGGCCACCTTGCTCTGCAGGTCCTGGGGGCTCAGAAGCGCCTCTGCTGGACTAGAAAAAGCCTCCCACTCCTAGGCCCCCCTCCCCAATCCCAGTCTTGGCCACTAAGCGCCCTTCCTGAGAGTTAAGAAGACACCACAGCCAAGTGGAATACAAAAATAGAGCCTCTCTTTTGTTTTTTAAAAAAAAAACCCAACAGCAAACAATTATCAACAACTAGAACCTGGGGCTTCCCCGGCTCCTCCCCAGCCTTCAGTAGAGCAGACCTCGTCTTGCTTGAGTTTCTCCGTTTGTGCTCCCCTGAGATGGGAATCTCTGCGCTGGGAGCCGCGGGAGGGGCCTACCAGGCGCCTATCGGGGCTCGGGGGCCCAAGTCCTCTGGCTGCCGCGCAAGCTGCGCGTGAAGGGCGGGTAGTTGAGGAACTCGAATCGAAGGCTCTGCTCAGTGGTGTGGTGGCCACGGGGCAGCCGCTTCATGAAGTGGACCTCGCGCTGGTGCTGCCGCGTCTTGGAGCCCTTGCGGGGCCGGCCCTTGCGGGTAAAGGCCATGTACCAGCCCTCATACTTGGCGTTCTGCAGGGCCGTGTAGTTGTTCTCCAGCACGATCTCCGTGAAGACACAATCCTTGCCTTTGCCGTTGCTCTGCAGGTGGGGGGCCAGACACAGCGTTACTAGGCTCTCTCTGGAGCTCCCCCCCATCAGAGGCAGAGGGCAGGCGGCCCCAGACAGCAGGTGGGCACCCCAGCAGATGGCAGGGTGGGCAGGAGCTGCAGCCCCACCCCCTGCCCGGGCACCCGCTCTCTAATCCCTCACAACCCGCAGCCCACCCGGCAACTTCCTGTCCTCCCGGGCAGCAGTGACACATGGCTATCTACCGAAAGGGCTGGGCCCCAACACAGAGAGGCAGCAGAGAGGGGGCCCAGACCCTGCCCGCCCTGGCCGCCTGCCCACCAGTCTGGCCTGAGCTGCTAGCACCCGTTTCCCCACCTGCCCCCCTCAGCCCCTCAGGATTCCAGCTCCAGGGCCCCTGGGCAGCCACCCTATGGGGGAGGGGAGGCCTCCAAGGAGAAGCTGAGTCCCAAGCCCCAGAAGCCCAGCAAGCGGGGAGCTCGAGGCTGGAGAGGAGCCGTGACTAATGGGGCCATTTCAGAGCTCGGCCGAGGGGCTGGGCCTGCGGCTTACTGAACATTCCAAATGCTGGTACCATGTAATTGGACATAATAGCAAAGCAATTTGGCGATTTGTTAAAAAGATATATGGAATTTACCAACCTTCCCCCCCAAGCCCCTTCCCTAGCCTTCCTTCTTCCTCCTTTGCCTTTACAGCTTTTCATCTCTCAAGCAATTTCCTTCACCCTCACCTCCCCCCACCACCACCCCACCACCCCCCACCAATGGCTAGATAACCCCAAGGTGGCCCTGTGTCTCTCTGCCCACCTTGTTGATATCCTGGAGGAGCTCAGCCAGTCCAGCCCACTCCCCAGGCCCCAGGCCCCAGACCTCACCCCACCCCCGTCCTTCTGGGGCTTCACCTTGGCAATCAGCTTCCCCTTTTTGTTCATGCAGATGTAGAGGCCTGTCTCAGCTCCTCGAACTCGAACCCGGCTCCCAAAGGTATCTGTCTCCACAATGAGCTTTGCTGTCCAGACAGAGGAGGGAGAAGGTTACTGGAAGCTCCTTGACCCCCATAGCTCCGTGTCCTCACCCCAACAGGCCACAGACTTGTCACACCCTAGCAGCGACTGCTCCAAGGCCCAGGTACCCAAGAGGCAGGCTTCAGCCCCCCTAAGTAAGGTCAAGTCCCCTTCCTGGGCCTCAGGCCCCTCACCTGGGTTTACAGAGGGGGATGGACAAGATCATGGTGTGCCAACTGGGTCCGGCAGGGGGGTCTTGGGGCCTTCAAATCGAAAAGACCCTCTTTTAAAACCGGATAGTCATGACGTTTAAGTCAAGGTCACGACTAGAGTTTTCCTGCTAATCCAAAGACCTCTGAGAACCATCCCAACTCAAAATATCATGTGCATCTGCCTCACAGATCATTTTTATGTCCAGGAACAGTGGTGACCTCTAGTCCTGAGGCTAAACATAAAAGCGTTCTCTCCTGTTTCTGGTGCCCTGGGCTCGAACCCACAGCCTTGGCCACCCCTCTTTCTCCACTGCCATTCTGCTGAGAAGGCGATAGGGATGGGACAGTTCTCCCTAACACAGCCCCAGCCAGCTGCTTTCCCTGAACTCAGAAACCAGCAGGGAGGGTCCTGCCTCTTCCCCTTGCTTCCCAATCCCCCAAGTACCCAGCATGCGCCCTGCCCAGAAATCAAGAACTCATTGGTCTTTCTTCAACCTCCATCACACCAGGCTTCTCACCCCAGTGACCCAACCCTTCTGTGCGTGTGGAGGGAGAAAATCAGGCATGCTCACCTCTCAGCCTGGAGAGAAAACATTGAGCTGAATTCTGTGCCTTCTTCCCCTCCTCCTTCCCCTCAGCAAACTTGCCACAGAAGCCAATTCCTGTCCACTCTCTGTGTAACTCCCCCCTTTGAGGCTGTCCCCAGAACGGTAGTGAGGGCTGACTTACACCTTTGGGATGGGACAGAAGGGGCTGGGTCTCCCGTCCTCCCCACTGCAGCGTCCAGCCCCTTCCCTCCTGGAGAAAGCAGTTCTGAGATTCCCAGAGCTGCCTCCCAGCCTACACTGACAAGGTGGCACCTCTGTCTCTGAAACTACTGGGAAGATGGGCACCAAGGTCAGCAAGACGGTCCTCGATGGCCAGTCTGTGACTGCCCACCCCCTTACATAAGCACAGAGTGGTGACCCAGCAGCCAAGTCCTCAGTCTGGCTCCAAGTCAGCCGAGGGGAAGTGCAGCTGTCACCCCTCCCCACCCACCTCCTTTTGGACCCGGCTAGCCTGCTCATCCCTCTCCTGGTCTGCCTTCCAGGGCAAAAAGTGGCCACTTTTAAGGGCCAGGAAGGACACTGATGGGAGAAGGGCGAGAGGACCCCACTTGGAGGACCCCACTCGGAGGATTCTGGCCAAACCAGGCAGATAGGGATGGAGTAGGCCCCTCTGTCACTTCCTGGGGCCCATAAGAGAACGGCTAGGACCTCTCTGCTGTTCTTTTCCAGACTCTTCCTGTCCTGGCTGCACACCCTCAGTCTCTGCTCTTGGGCCCTCGAACGTCTACCCCTGACTGCCGGGCAGGCAGGGACCATCCAGGAGCCTGGGAAGCCTCCTATACTTGTAAAGAGAGAAGTGGGCATCAGACCTCTGATGTCCGAAGACGAGTTCTTCTATGGCCGCTTAGCCTCTCCTCCCCTCCCCAAAAGCCAAGGATGCTGGGTCATTTGCTCTGATGGAGTAAACCCAGAAGGAGCCAGGCAGGCATTCGCTCTCATTCCTAGGAAGCTGAGAAGGGCAGCTAGCAGCCAGTTTGGAGGGACAAAGGGAAGGTGGGCTGGCCCTGCCAGCCCAGCGGGGGAGCTCGGCCACTGGGCAGGCCGCCCCCACCCCCACCACCGAGAGCCCCCACTCTCCTTCCTGTACGTTTCTGGGGAGCTGGGGCTGCAGTGTACAGCGGCTTCCCCGGCCGGGCTTTTGGAAAGCTTAACATTTTCAAACCTATTCTTCCACCCAGTGACAGATTTATCCCGGGAAAATTATGTCTCCTTCTCCAGCTTTGAAGGGAAGTCAGCTACGTCGACGCAGAAAAAATGCAGCGAGACATACTCGATCCCCCAAACTGGCTCGAGAAGAGGAGAAAGTATTCAGGAAATGTTTAAAAAGGTGAAAGTAAGAAGAGTTTTAATCGCTCTGCCAGACGCGGGGGTCTCTCCAGAGATTCAGAGAGAACAATCTTGAACCTCTTTTTTAACATTTACAGACTTGCAACTCTTCAAACTCCACATCTAAAAAAAAAAGGCTCGTTCTTTTTCTGTTTTATATCATTCTTCATTTTTCTTCTTAGCTCTTAAAATGCCTCACCTTTTTATTACATTTTAATAGAGTCTTCCCCTCTACTTTCATGCTTGTCTAACTGGGTCATTATTTAAAGGTTTTTAAACTCACAATAATCGCTCTCTAAAAACAACACCAGCCGCCCAGAGGGCTTGCTTTTCTCTGGGTACATCAGGACTCTGGAAATTGGCCTTGTTTCAAGGCAGGAATATTGAATGTTTTAGAAATCAATCAGCCCTCCGCCTCTCCACCGGGCAGTAGCTCCCTGCACTCACCACCCCACCAGGAGCAAGAGCCGGCTCTGACCCACTGCCCGAGTTCCTGGGTAAGCGGAGCAGGGAGGGCCCATCCCCTTCCCAAGCCTATTCCCCGTGTGTAATTGACCCTTCTGATCAAAGCATTTAAAAGTTCACAGCACCCCCCCCCCCCAAGCTGGGAGAGTTGGGGGGACTTCTCTCCCTTCTCTTTCCCACTCTCCTTTTGTGGGCCCTGGCGACATATCCTCTTTCAAGAGCTTCCCTCAAACCTAGGCCCCCTCCCCGAACCCTCTGCCTCCACCTGCAACTGGGGAGGGGTGTATAAAAGGGGGAGGTGTAAAGGGAAATTCCTGGATTCATTCATCTGCTGGGCAAGAACGGGGCACCTGTGGGCCAAGTGCTCCCCAAGGTCCCTTCCGAAACCCTCTCTTCTCCAGCTGACCCCCCAAACACTTTTTTTTGCCTTAACCCCTGGCCTTCTGAGCTGGGGAGCCTGCAGAGCCCTGGCCCACACAGTTGCATCTGGTGGGTCCAGTTACAGCAGGCCCGCCGGGGGAAGGGGGCGCGTTCCACAAGCTACCTTTACCCTGCCGCAGTGCAGCTCGCCTTACCGAAGGGGTCCCCGTCTTCTGCCATGGCGTTGATGCGCTTGTTGGCCAGGACCTGCACGTGCTTCCCGCTGGTGCGGCTGTAGAGCTGGTAGGTCCGGATGAGGCGGCGGCTGAGCTGATCGGTCACCAGGCTCTGCTCCCTCACATGCTGTGTAAAATTAGGTGAGGACTGAACAGTTACCTTTAGGAAATTGAAAAATACACAGCACGCCATTATAATGCTACTCTGCCCAGGGGCCCCAGTGGCTCCCATTGCCCTGTACCCCAACCTCCACTGCCCCGGGCAGCCGGCAGGGGCTGGGGGTCCCCCCAACATGCCAGCTCAGGCTACCACCCCCCACCCAGGAAAGCTGGGCATATCCAGCCTAGCATGGATGAGCCGGGGGATGGGAAAGGATCTGGACCCACCTGTTGGGAAACACCCTGGGACTCGCGGCCAGCTCGGAACAGGGAAGCCAGCTCCCTGCCCAGCGCAGGCCCCCCGCCCGGGCCTTCCTAGAAGAGCAGGGCGCTTTTAAGTAAGGAGGCAGCGCTGCCTGACCCCTGACATTTATAAAGACAAATTTACGGAGCAAATGTTGAGAGCGCAGAGGGCCTAGGCACCTGATCTTTCCACCAGACCCGCCACAAGCCTCCCCCAGAGCAGCGAAGAGGGTCCCTGAGGCAGGCACCCGAAGTTCTGACAAGAACGCTCCCTTGGCCCCGACCTGCCCCCTTCCTCGGCGGCCAGGTGTGGCTGCCCGGGGAGTCCCCAACCTGGCTAGAATGCGTGGGAGACAACGCTGGACTTTGAGACCTTGGGTTCTAGCCTCGACACGCACTGGCTGTGTGACCTTGTGCTGGGCGCTCCCTCTCTGTTCCTTAGCTCCCGACTCGGGATAGTTCGGGTTGGATTTCAAAGGTTCCTTCCAACCCTGCCGCGCTGGCCGCAGCATCGTCCCGGTGCCCCTGCCCGACTTGGCCAGCCGGCGTCCCCCGCTGGCCCCCGGCCCCCGGCCCCCCGCCCCCGCCTCCGCACAGTGCGCCTTACCTGGGCTTGGAGGCAGAGAACCAGCAAGTGCAACAGCCTGTGGGAGACAAAAGCGGGCGGGAGAGAGAGGGGCGCAGGGTGAGCGAGGGGCGCGGAGCGCGGCCGGCGGGGACTGGGCGGCGGTACTCACAGGCAGCTCAGCGCCGAGCGGGGGCTGCCCATGGCGCGCGGCCCGGGGAGCGCAGGGAGCCCCGGCGGGATCTCGCCGGCCCGCGGGCACACGAGCCGAGACCGGAGGCGAGCGAGGGCTGCTCGAGGGCGGGAGCCCAGCGGCGATGCCGACGCGGCTCCGCAGGTCCCGTGGAAGGTCGAGCTGGCCGCTCCGAGTCGCTCCGCGCCGCTACCGGAGCCGGTGGCCGCTGGCTACTCAGGAGCCGGAGCAGGCGGAGGGTAACGGGCCGGCAGGGTGGGTGGGTAGGTGGGAAGGGGAGGGGGAGGGGGAGGGGTGGGGGCAGGGGGGGGGCGCCGCACCGGGCGCGAGGGGGGAGCGCGGGGCGGGCGGCCGGAGCCCGCAGCCCCGGCTAGGAGCTGGGGCCGGGACGCAGCCCGGGGCGGGGGCGGGGCGGCCGGGGCGGGGCGGGGCGGCCGGCGGGTCTGGGATTGGGGGTCTGGGCCAGGGGAGGGGTCTGGGGACCCGCCGGAGGGGCGTGGGCGGCCGGGGTGGGCGCCTCCCCCCCTCCTGAGGCTGTCCCCTCGCGCGCTCTTGAGGTCTAGACTCGCAGGGATAGGGGGCGTCTCGGGCGCCCGCTCCATGGGGTCCCAAGACCCTCCACAGCGGTTTCCTGGACCGCGGGTGCGTCTGAGTTGAAAGGTGCCAGGGCTCCACCGTGGGGCCCGTCAGCTCACGCCTCTGGCTATGCTGCGCGTCCCTGAGCCACCTACTGTGCGCTCCTGCTGCGCCTGCCCCTGGGAAGTGGCGCTGACTCTGGACTGGAAGGGCAGTACGTGCATGTGCGACGAGGAACCCACCCCCATCCTTCTGCTGAGTACCCCGCCTTGCCTGTCTCTCCCGTCTCTCTCGGTCTTCAAGAAGCCCTGAGACAGAGAAATGACTCCTTCTTACACTCCGGCACCCATTATCACCATCACCTCCAGCTGCTGTCCCCCACCCCCTCTCCCAATACAAATACACACATACGCTGGCCTGAAGCTTGGGAGGAACCACGAGCCACCTATGTGGAAGAGCCCAGAAGTCCCTGGCCAGGACCCCCAGTCCCTGCCAACCCCCAAAGCAACAGGCAGATGGGGCAAAAATAACTACTCTTAGCTGTTTTTCCTGGAGAAGAGACTTCCATCCAGGCCGCCAGCTTTTCTCTCTCAGAGTCCCATTATTTGTGCACTTAAGAGGCATTTACACACCTACTGTGTACTAGACAGGGACTGGTGCTTTCTGTCAACTGGGGCAGGGGAAGGCGGAGTGCCAAAGGAGGAGGTACGACCTTGCCTAAGCCGTCCCCAGACCCTCATTGCTTCCCCTGGCGGAGGTGGGTGCTTCTTTGGGAGCAGCTTGGGTGGGCAGAGGTGCCCTGGGATAGGTGCTTCTGAGGAGCAGGTGGAGTCGCTGATGCTCTGCCCAGTTGCTGCCTTTGACCACACCCCCTTGCCCCACTCCCGAATGTCGTTGGGGGTTGGACTGGAGGGGTTGGGTGGTCTTAGGAAGCCATTAGGCCAAAGGCAGTAGGCAGGCCCTTTTCCAACAGTAGAGCCAAGTTCTGCCTCCCTCCCTCCCCCTCCTCTGCCTTCCCCTACTCCCAGCCATAACGCTAACACTGAGAAATATGGGACAACAGAGTCAGAAGACATATCCCAAAGATCTCATTGCTCCTCAGAGGAGTGGACTTCCTGAGCCCACCTGTCACCCCCTCCAGGAGTCAATTCACTCAGCTGGCTCTTGTCCAGACAGACCTCCAGGCAAGGACCATGTCTGACCAGCTCAGAACTGGCAGGTCATGGCACAGAGCTGGGCAGGGCTGTTGTGCAGTTA
Source organism: Macrotus californicus (assembly GCA_007922815.1). Taxonomy (NCBI): domain Eukaryota; kingdom Metazoa; phylum Chordata; class Mammalia; order Chiroptera; family Phyllostomidae; genus Macrotus; species Macrotus californicus. The sequence continues at coordinate 22,719 of VMDR010003849.1, read as the reverse complement.
GCATCTGAGATGAATGCGCAATGGGGAGACTGGCAGAGGCTTTAGACCTCAGCCCATGCACGGGTCCACAGGGAGACTTGCCTTCACCCCCTTGCCTCAGCAGATAGTAATCATAAACACCACCATTCACTGAGCACTTATGTTTGCTCCAGGCTGGGCTTGCACCCTCTCCTCTCAACCCCACTGGGAGATGGGCCCATTGGGTGGGTGGGGGCAACAGGTGAGGTGGGCTCCAGTGCCCACAACCCAGACCAGCCCCTTTCCTTCATTGTGCTCCTCTGTTTTAGAGGCCTGTGGGACACCTGTTGAGTGTCTACCTCCCCAGTGGCACTGCTTCAGCAGGCAGGATACTCACCATCTTAACCTCATGCCTGTGAATAGTAGGCCCTTGAAAAAGTTTATTTGCATATATTTAATGAATGAATGAGTGGAGAGATGGAGAGCAGAGGATCTGAAGGGCAGAGGATCTGAAGGGCCTTCTCCCCACCCAGTTCTCTGAAAATGGTCTGATGAGAACAGGGAGCAGGACCCAGGCATTTGGCCAACCTTAGTGTGTTGTGCATAGTCCTGGAGTCACAACCAGGGCCACTCTGGGCACCAGTCCTTCCCTAGAACGAGGGGCAGGGTGAAAGCCTGAGCTCCTGGATCAGACAAGGGTCCAACCTGAGTTCTGGAGCCCCCAGAAGGCTCCAAAGGCCCTGGGCTGATCCTCAATAATCATAACTACCCTTCTCTTTCTCCCCCAGAGAAGATGCACATCTGGGGCCTGAAAGTGTGGAGGCCAGGGCTTTAGTCCTACACACCCTGACCTCTACCCTTAGCCAGCTTGTAACGGACCAGAATTCCTTTACATTTGGAGAATTTCCCCTGAACTTGATCCTGGACAATTTGGGGAGATTCTTTTCATCTCCCCCAAAGTCTGTGTCTCTAGAGGGGGGCAGATGGGGACACACCCACACCCAGCCCCAGGCACTGTCTGGGCACACTCTGAGTGACAGATACAAAAATATTCCTCCTTCAGGGCCCCAGCAGGCCACTCTCCCCCGCCCTCACTCCCTTGCTCGCCTCCCAGCCAGCCTGCTTCTTCCTTTATCTTATCAAAGCCCCGTAATTACAATTGCTATTTTGTTTCTTCGAATCTGCAATCAGAGCTCCCAGGCCCTGATGAGGGAGCGCCTGTCAACCTGATCGCTGAGTGACAGCCCGGCCGCCTTTCCCGGCCGCCCCCACACTTCGTAAACACAAATACACACACACACACACACACACACACACACACACACCTTCGCCTCCTACAAACACAAACACACACTCCTCACCAACACAAACAGCTTCTCTCCGCAAGCACGCCCTCGCAGAGACCCAAACGCACACCTTCAACCCCTTTCCAAACGCTTCCCTCCCCCGCCCTCCCCGGGCCCCTCAGAACCACACCAGATTGCACTGGCCGCCCGGGCTGCCACTCGCTCCCTGGCGTGCCTCCTGCGACAGGCGTTCTAAGCGCCGCGGTCTCTCCACTAACCGTTCAAATGCAAATCGTGGAGACTGCGTTAAGCACAGCGGACACCGTCTGGGAGTCGTCCCCGGTCTCCTGGCGAAAGGCGGGCCTGCCTTTCCTCCAGTGGTCTGCAGACCCCGGTGTATGCCTTCATGCCTCAGCGCTCCGCGGTCGGAGTGAACTGGCAGCGCTCCTACTGTGTGCTGACAGTGTAGAAGGGAGACCGAAGAGAGACGGGGTTGGGGGAGGCGAGGAGGGAGAAAAAATAATTCCTAGCATTATCCACCAGGTGCCTGGCCTGGCCGGGAAACTCCTGGACGCAGGGGCAGGTGTGGATTAGGCCCCCACTGAGGGCAGGAGCTCGCTTGGCGCTGCCCGGTCACTCTCGGAGACCCACCAACACAACAGCCGAGGCACAGTGAGCCATCAGCCGCCTGCGTGGGGCGAGGCAGGCAGTATATTGGGGCGGAGCCACACGCAGGGGGTAGCTGGGTCGGCCTCCCCCTGCCCCCAGATGACTTTTCACGGCACCCAGCGGGTCTCCCGCACCTCCCACCTTGAACGTGCCGAGGACTTTGGAGGCTATAGGCAAGAAGAGGTAGGGAAGCGCTCTAACAGGAGTACAAGAGTCCTTCCAGTGAATGATGAATGAATGAATGAATGAATGAACGAACGAACGAACCTAGTCAGCCTTCCTTACTCCCTCGCCTTTCGCCTAAATTTAGGTGGACGGACCACTTGAGGGCAGCAAGCTCCTGCACACCTAAAGCCCCTAAAGAGGAGACATGGGGCCGCGGACAGGGCCACAGGCGGTTTCAACGTCGCCCACCAGAGGGCGCCAGCTCCCCCCTCCCTTTCTAACCCGTGCTGCGGTCTCAAACCAGGCTACCTCCCCCACCCTGGTTCTTGGTGGAAGCACTTCAGGGCAGTTCTCTGGGAGAAGAGAAAGGGGCCTGCGACCTTGATCACTGCAAAAAAAAAAAGAGGGATCATCTTCCTTTATCCTCAATTTGAGGATAAAGGGAAGTTAAAAACTAGACCTGTTTGCTCCTCACCACAGAGCAGGAAACCTCTTCTAGGGATATGTTGAAGAGGGAGTGCTTTCCAGGGACATTCTCTCCAAAGTTTACCTAGCTGGCCCACTACCACCAGCCCCTTGGGGTTATCTAGGGACCCTCCTACTCGCTCAACTCATTGTAGGAGGGAGTGGGCCTGCCCCCACCCCGGGCACTGTTCTCTGTCCATCCTCAGCATGTCTGGCCCCAGGCTACCCCAGGAGTTAACCTTTTATTTGCTTGTTTGTTTGTTTGTTTGTGGGCATTGAGACAGCTCACCCCATCAACACAGCTGCTGAACTGCTGACCCCAGCGTTGGTCACATACACATACATCCCTTTCTCTTCTTGGCATAGCAGCAGCCAAGCCCAAGAACCACCTAATTCCAGGCACCAGAGACCCTAGACCAGGAGGTATGTGGGGGGCAGAAACCCCTTAACCCAGGAGACTGAATCCCAGAGGCTCCTCTCTGCCCCCATATGCCAGGCCACCCGGATTCTAGTTTCCCTGTCACCCAATCTGGTCAGCCCCCTCCATCTGGCCCCTGGAATCAGGTTTCTAAGGCCCCGCAGCAGCTCAGAGACAGCCTGCAAGACTGGAAGGGGCAGAGACCTGCCTCCTCCCTACCCAGAGCCCCTCATGGGGCTAGAGATGCACATTCCTCCGGCTGCTTAAACCCCCTTATCTGCCCCTCTGCCCATCAGCTTGAGTGCTGACAGAGGCCCAGACCCCTTGTTTGGATGGTGATAACCTTCTAGGATGGCCCTCCCCCACCTGTAGGGACTGGGAATGGGCTTGGTGTTGGGAGGTCCTCTCCTAGCGGGGCACTTTGGGCCTGGGCCTACCCTGGGGATAGCAGGAACCCATATTACCTCACCCTCCCCCAGGCCTGGGGCCACCCTCAGTGCTGCCACAGCACCACCTGGTGGCCCCTAGGGGAATGCCACCCCAGCAGGGAAAGAAGCCACACATGAGTTGCAAAACACACACACACAAAATAAAACAAAAAACTCTACATTTTATTTCACTATTTATCCAAAATGTAAAAAGTGTTCAAAATGTTTAGTCCTGAGCTTTAGATGCTGACCTCCAACCTCAAAGACAAGTGCGGAGAGAGGATCAGGACAGTTCAGAGTTCCTCCCACTCCTGGAGTAAAGGGAAGCCTCCGGTATGGTACAGAATTAGAAGAACGCCATTGCCCTATGAAGAATGGGACCCCCTTTCTCCTGGCACCAGCCCAAGACCTCCCACCCCACCCTTCCTCTTCAATGAAGAAGACATTTGAAATTCTTGATACTTGCACAGCAACATGGTGCACGGCATGCATGGCAGGCAGCTAGCTGACCTGAGGAGAACAAAGAAGGGATCAGCATGTAGGCCCTCACCTGCTCCTCCTGCTCTCCCAGACCCTGCTGGGCACCCTTCCCTCCCACTCACCAAGGAGGGCTAGGGTCTGCCCCTCTGCTTTTTGGCAGGAAGGATGGGGCACAACTCAGCTTCTCCCTCCTCACTCCCCTCTTCTTCGCTCTCTTCTTCCTCAGAAACATCACTGCTTATAGTAACTGGGGTAAGACAAACAGTAAAGGGAGGGGGAGAGGGTTAAAGCCAGACTCCTTTCATACCACGTGTCATTTATTCATCCTCTGCTGCTAGGCTCGCAGGGCCCTGGCCTCCCAGAGCTTATGGTCTAGATGGGAAGACCCTCAGATACTAATAAAAAGCCAAAGGATTACACATCACTGGAGCTGGAGAAGCTGGGACACGTTACAAGAAGAAGGCATGAGTAGGACAGAAAGAGGAGGCACATCATGTAGAACCTGCATGGCAGCTACAATGGGATATAAGGCTGGGATGGGGAGTGTGGAGTCGGGGGAGACCGGATGGAGCGTCCACTGGGTGCAAGGGAGAGGACTCTCACCAATCTGGTGGCGCCCAGTGATCCGCACAGGACCGGAACCTGACTTCAGGCGGAAGGTTACAGGAGGTTGGAGCTGGAAGTCATCCAAACTGAGCTGGGAGGAAGACAGGGATGAAGGCCTGGCCCACCTCTGCCCGCACTGCGCCCCCCCTCCACCCCCAAGGTATGGCGGGGGAACTCACCATGGGCTGGCAGGACAACTTGAGGTTGGCCACAGGGACTGCAATCTCCTGGTGGTCATGGTTCCGGGCCACAACTTCTACCACATTACACTCATCTTTGGCCCCCTCAGTAAGGCAGAGCTGGGAAAGGGTACACAAGGCCTTGGGGTCTCCCCAGGCAAGTGTTGACACCACTGTGGAGGGATCTACCCTGGAACTTCCTGAGCCTCAGGGGTCCCTGAATTACCTGGCAAAGGGAGTGGGCCATTGGGAGGTTGGGCGGGTGACTCCCAGTGAAAAGGAGGTTGGGGATGGAGTACAAGTAGAGACCCATCAGTTGCCAGCTATTCACCAATACCGCTCATCCCCACCCCTCACCATGGTCAAAGCCAGCACGTGCTCTGCATCATCCTCTTCCGCTACCTTGAAGGTGAAAGAGCGGGTGTGACCAGAGAGCTCGCATCCTGGAAGAAATAATAGTGAGTGTACCTAGGTGTTAGTGTACATGTATGGGGGGGAGGGAGGGCGTTTCACCAAACCTCCATCACGTGCAGCCAAGGATTGACCAGCATCTACAAGCCCACTTCTTTGGAACTGGGGCGCTCAGCCCTGGGCCAGGCCCCATACATCTGGGCCGGGGTATAACCACCACTTCCGCTCCAGCTGCGGCGTGCCAGCACCCCCTCCGACCTGGCCCACGTCGGACACCCATCTGCATCCCTGCTTAAGCCTTCCTCTTACCGCCCCAGGACTACCCTCATCCCCTCTTCTCTCAATACCGAAGAAAAAACTGTCCATAGTGACGGGAGCCGGGGCCCGCAGCCCACAGACACCCGCGGCCCGGGCTCGGCTCTCCTGACTCAAAAACGCTAAAGCGGCGGCAGCGCCGGCGGCCATGATGCAAAGGCCGCTCGGGAGCGCCGCCCCCGACACGCACGAAGTAGGGAACGCCGGCAGGTTCCGGCCCCGCCTATTAAAGGGAACGCTCGCCAAGCAGACGCGGCGGACCCCGGGTTTTTCCGCCCAGCTTCGCCCTGGAGCACTCGGCCTCTGCTCAGACCTGTGGGTCGAGACCGCAGAGGAACACGAGGGAAACGTGAATTTAGGATTAATATTCCTGTCCTTGCTCATCACAATGACCAAGGCTTTCTAGGGCGGCTCCTACCTCCATTTTCTCTAGCTCATCACATCGTGTTTTCCCCTCTCCCAGCCCAGGGTAAACTAGATACAAAAATGGAAACCTTCATTAATTCCCCCAGCAAGCTCAAGGGCAGCATTTTTTCTTATTAAAGCAAAATATTGTAAACGCGCTCAGATTTGCCTTTGCTTCTAGGGAGCCGAGGAGTCTGAAATGAGACTTCCAGCTCCGGGCATCTTGTACTAAACCACTCCATCCTCTCCTAGATGCGCTTCCTGCTGACCTTGCGGCTGTCCAAACGGCCTATTCCTCACTGAGCTTCCAGATGCTGGCGCTTGCCAGCAGAGAACTCCTGCTCCACGCAGACGCAAGCTCTCCAACTTGTACAGTAGTACTTCCCAATCAGCCCAGGAACTTGGTTCTGCCTTGGGCTCGTCTCATAATTTGGGCTACTCTCCACACCTGTCACCATTTCACTAAAGGACCAGGCAAATCGTGTTCCTTATCCTATTTGATGGCAGGACCTCACTCAAGCAAGTTGCCCCAATTCACACCGAAATTATAACTGGCAAAAGGGTGGCTAGGCCAAAAACCTACTCTTCTTTTGCCTTGCCTTCAGGAAAATCTGAAAGGGACGTCTTTTATTGGAGATGGGAGTGGGAGAGGACTACCTTCAAGAGCTGGTTCCTAAACTCAGAACAGCTGTGGAGTACTTGCTTGTAGGTGAGGCATGAAGGGCAAGAGGAAAGGTAGGAAGAAGGCAGAAAGAAGTAGGTTTACACAGTACACCACCACGCACATTCAATTCAAGTTTTATTTCGCTTCTTGCATGATCTTCAGAGTTTTACAGTTCATTTTCTACAGAAACTGAGCTGTGATCTAAACAATCAAGGAAATGTCATTCCAACCTTAATAAATATTCATAACCATAGAAGATAGCATAGCACTTTACAATCCTAGAGTGATGTATGCATAGGCCGGGACATCTGTCTCACAGCATCTGTGACCAGAAGACCAGCCAAAGTTATTAGAAGCCAAGAAAAAGCCACAAGCAAACGCTAAAAATCTTGATTTCCATAGGAGGTTGACCCTGAAATCCTCCAGATAAAATGCCATAATTGTCCACTAGTACAGAAAATGTAGAGAGAAAATCAAGTGACATAAAGCCATTTGGAACAGTAACGTCTATATTCCTTTCACCTTGGCCCTTGACAATGCAAACTTGGTTCCAGCTTTCCAACACACTACATCTAATCTGTTAAAAGGTTTCTACCCCAAAAACGAGGCCTCCTTCCTTCCCTTCCTTCATCTCACTCATTCACTGCACACTCAAGGGCCTTGGTTGAAAGTCACTAATGGTAACACTCCAGGCACCACTCTTAAAGACTCTAAGTCCACCCTGATGGAATTCTATGAAGGAAAATATTCAAGTTAACTCTCCTTGCCCTTTCCCTCTCAGCTCAAAACTAAACAGCTGATACAAAAATGCAGGAAAGCTGATAATAAAAAACGGCTACAAACCTATGGAGAAGTCAGCCAGCCATGATGAAAAAAAATAAATAAGTTCTGCAGAGATTACCTGCTAGCCTCATGCTCAGAACCCTTAAAACAAATCTAAATCAAAACACACGAAGCTTTCCGAATCTGTGGCTAAAAGGAAAAGATAACCATTAAGTCATTGGTTATACTCATTCTTTGTCTTTTAAAAATCCGATACAAGCATGCAAGAATTAGACTCTTGATTTAATAAAACCAGTAGTAATAGTCTTAAAATTAAGGGACAATTGCTCTGAGGGCAAACGGGACCAACCAGTCCCTGAACCCTACTTGACATATGTCAACCTAACGTTTCACATGCTGACCTGCACTGAGGTTAATTTCTAGAAGTGACTGCACTTGCAACAGATAGACCCCTATGAAGTTTAGGCTCTTGTACCCAACGCAGCTGTGGCCTAGCCCTAGGTGGGAGGCACTTTAAAAACTAAAAAAACAAAAAAAAAAACAAAAGGAAAAAGTAAAGAAAAAGCCACTTTCCACTAATTTACAATGTTCAAAGTGCCACCCTTTCATTTTCAAAATGAAAAAAAAATTACAAAAGCAGTGAACACAAAGGTAAGCAGATCACAGCTAGTTTATATACAAAAAATTTACAAGTTTGCCATTTTTAGGCTTTTGCCACAAACAAGTGCACATTCATCTCTACGAAGCACGACACGCCTGAACCAATCGTCACTACAGGAGACAACTGGCCAAGGCTTTACAAAAAGCAGAAAAACTGCCCAAAATTGAAATCACTTATTATTCAGCTTAAACTATGCCACAACCATCCCACTTGGAATTTCCACCCTGAAGCCTCTGAAACCCACTAAATCTTTCTCTTCCCTGCCATGTCCCCAAAGAATGAGACATTTCATTCAGTAAGCCAAGGAGGATGACAAATGATTTTTGATTACTTAGGTGGGAAATGCAACCACACTGGATGCAGAAAACAGTACTGACTCCATTTATTTAAGACCCCCTCCCCATAAGCCCATGTAAGAGGTCTTGACACCTAACACAAGACCCAAAAAAGGAGGCCCATCTCTGTTTCTTATAGGATTTGCAGCGATACTATCTTCTTCCAACCAGTGAGTAGTCTCAAAGTGTGATGAGTGAAATTTTAGTCTTCTTTGTTTCCAATCCCAGTTGGCTGATCTGTTTACCGCTCCAGAGGCTAAACTGTATGAAGACCCCAACCACCACCCACCAGGTGAAGTTAAGAGACTTCTGGACAGTTCACAGTGCTGACAAATGTCACAGGCTCCGACCAAGTATAACCACGTCCTTTGGAAATCCTTCCATTTTTGCAATTTCAAAACATCCTAACTTGCTGTAAAATTCCAGAATTCTTTTATCATCTGGTCTCACTTCACAGAAAGCCCCCCGAGAGCCTAGAAATAAAATAATCAAAATATGTGCTAATTAGTAGAATTACAGATATGAATTGTGACTAGTCTTTAATAGATCTCAAACAGTGTAACAGGAGCTTGTCTACATCAGCCCCTAAATTTCAAGCCACAGTTTTTAAAATTCGCATTAATTTTCAATGAGTATTAATATTGAGTATTAAATACTACAGTGATAACTATCTTAAATGATGGACATGCTAACTAGTCTGAATGTGGTTACTATTTACAATGTATTTCAAATCATCAAATTTTACACCTTAAATGTATACAATTCTTTTTTTTTTAAGATTTTATTTATTTTTAGAGATGGGGGAAGGGAGGGAGAAAGAGAGGGAGAGAAACATTACTGTGAGGTTGCTTCCCACGTGGCACCCACTGGGGACCTGGCCCACAACCCAGGCATGTGTCCTGACTGGGAATTGAACCGGCGACTCTTTGGTTTGCAGTCCACGCTCAACCCACTGAGCTACACCAGCCAGGACAAATATATACAATTCTTAACTGTCGAATATATCTCATTAAAAATAAATTCAACTGCCAAAGTGAAAAAGGTGAAAGGATTAAGCAAAAAAAAATCAGCCATGAATCAAACTCTTCTCCAGAAAGAAAACCCTTTGGGGAAAAGGCTGTGAGGGACCTCAAAGCAAAGGGTACCTCTGTTTAATGTTTTACTATAAAGTACCACTGAGGGACTCACAGGGCAGAACCTATTCCAGCGTGTGTCATACCCAAGATAAGCAGAATGTGTTGTATATTCTAACACACTCCATATACCCACCTGGGTGCTTCAGTTCCAAGCACAACACACAGAATTGTGCTTTCCTCAGAGCCGTTTCAATCACCCTACCAAGAGACACCACTGACGCAAACCATACAAAAATGCAACAAGTGCATTCTCAGTACCAACCCTGTAATGAGGGCTCAAAAAACTGCCCTCTTTTGTACTGCCCAAAAGCTGTTTTTTACATTTTTAAAAGGCTGTTTAAAAAAAACTATGTAACAGAAACCGTATGTGGCCCTTAAAGCCTAACATACTATCTGGCCCTTCTCTGAAAAAAATCTTCAAACGTAAAGCCACATCTTTGAAGGCCGAGTTTACATAAACTCAGAAAGCTGGTGACTCTGCATTTCTAAATGAAACCTGTCAGCAAGGTTCACTTAGTTTTCAACTTTCATTTATGCATCTCCTGGCGTGTACTTATTATACAACCTGTGCTCACTTCTCATTTAATTCAGGTGCAAAGCAAGCATTCAGTGTGAGAGAGCAGCACTCTTCAGTGATTAATACACATGCAATTCTTGCACAACCAATAATGCAGAAGTCAAATCATAGACAGTGGGGAAGGGAACGTAAATTCACTCTAATTCACTTCTTTTTATCCTAAGATATACTCCTGTCTCCATCTAACCTAAACACCAGCACCTCCACAAACATATACTCACCATTAGCCTTCAGTGAAGACAGGAGGCAAGCCATCATGCTTTTGGCTACACTTGGGTCAGTTACTTTTTTGTGAATATCCATCTTTATCAGAGAAGGGAAGTTGGCAAGGAAAGTTTCTGGCAGAACTTCCTGCTCTTCATGGAAACTCAACATTATTTTCTAAAAATTAAAATTTTCTAAAAGTTAGAATTTCTTTTGATTTTCAATAGCCACTCATTATATATCTACAATCCAAATACAAAACTTAGCAACAGGAGAGGAAAATAATAGTCAATAGCTCTTCCAATCCTAATTACCACATGCAGAATTAGCTTATAGTTGTAGCTGAAGCATTTTCATTTTTAAAGACTTTTTCTAAATATAATATGGTATATCCTGGATTGGATCCTGGGACAGAAAAAGGATTCTGGTGAAAAAACTGGTGAGTAAATAGTGAAATTTACAGTAAAGTATAGAAGTTGGTTTCTTAGACGTGGACAAATGGAGAAAATGGGTGAAGGATATACACGAGCTCTGTATTATCTCTGTAACTTCTTTAAATTTAAAATTACTCAAAATAAATTTTTTAAGTTTATATGGCTTGTAAAAAATTGTGAATGTACTTAACACTGCTGAATTGTACACTTAAAAATGATTAGAATGAGAATTTTTATGTGATGTGTATTTTACCACTTTTTTATTTTAAAAAGGTTCATTAGGCACACTGGTCATTCTTTGTATGTTCTTAGGCTGCAAACCGCGGCTGTGGGCTGCATGACAGCAGCACATCACCAGCTCTAACCCTAGGATGCTGCAGTGTCAAAGTGACCCCTCAGCAAGGCTCCTCCAGCCAGCCTCTTACTGCACAGCCATCTGGCTAGGGCAGAAGGTAAAAAATGAAAAAGTAAAGAGAGAATGTCAGTACACTGGTGTGGGGAAGAGGCAGAAATTTTTTCAGAAACGGGGAAGAAGTAAAGTGAGTACAAATATATCTCTCAAAGTATTTCTGAACATAAAAATTATCCTTAAGAAGGAACTATTTTTTTTAAAGATTTTATTTATTTATTTTTAGATAGAGGGGAAGGGAGGAAGAGAGGAAGAGAAACATCAATGTGTGCTTGCCTCTCACGTGCCCCCTATTGGGGGGACCTGGCCCAGGGATGTGCCCTAGACTGGGAATCGAAGCTGCGACCCTTTGGTTCGCAGGCCTGTGCTCAGTCCGCTGAGCTATGCCAGCCAGGGCAAGAAGGAACTATTTTAAAATGCATATACTGATGTATAAACCAAAACAATCTTTACTTGATCAATGTCAGGCCCTTTTTTTAGAGCAAATATTCAACGAAGTTGAAACAGACACCTGACAAGTGCTCCAATCAGAAAGCAGACTCTCAGAGCAGCTCACCCCCATTGTTGTTTAATCACAATGAGAAAGGCAGCATTACTGAGAAAGCTAAGTTAGCCTCCAGACAACCCAACAGAGACTTTAATTACCTACACTTGCCCTGAGTACCAGTGAAGAGACCGTAACTCCTTAAGTTGGGTGCTTCAAAAGAAGGAAAAAAAGGAAAGGCTCTTTAATCGCCTGCATTGTGTTCACTCGAGGGAGTGCTGCAAATGCTTCCCAACAAAAACTGTGCTGGCACTGAAGGGACAGCAGAAAAGAGCACGCTAAGAGTAAGCCCCAATTCTCTTCCGTAAGAAATTTAGAAAGCACTGAGATTTTCAGATGTATCTTCTTGGATGGGAGGGGACGGGAGGGGAGACAAAGTATCTGCTTACTTTTCATCTTAGTAAGAACTTAAGTCAAAACTACTATAGTATAATGCTAAAACTAGGCATTACCTCTGCCTCAGACAGTTCTTTGTCACCATTTGGCTTGGTGTACTTCTCTTGCATGAAGGGAATCCAGGAAATTTTACATTTTTTAATGAAGGGGGTCACATCTACAGTGCCCAAGGCATAACCACATATGCCATCTTCATCTTCTAGGACAAAGCAGTAATCCAGGCTGAGGGAAAGCAGCCCTCCTACCAGCCTGCTCAGAAGAAAAGAGGCCAGAGTGAGTTTGTAAGTCACTAACACAAAATTCACACCTCAGTGATGTTAAGGCCCAAAACATTTGAATGACAACCTGTGGAAACTATGCTCGGTGTACAAAGAAACGGGAAATACACACATATTAATGCCCAGGTTTTGTTAAAACTAAAGTGGGATTCTAAAAAACTGTATTGCCAGTCATCACCTCCCCTCAACCTGGTAAACCTGGCTTTGAATTATCTCTTTCCCAAATCCAACAAATCCAAACACTTCATCACATACTTGTCTCCAATAAGGTCAGGCTGACTTTGAAAAGGTAAACCCACTCCATCGTCATACATTTCTCTGCAAATCTTGTACACGGAAGCCTGAAAATATAATCTAGTTAAGCAACACATCAAGAAAAATGGCAACAGAACTTAACAATGTGACTCATAAATCACACTGGACTTCTAGGACAAAATGTCGTAATTATCACCTTTGTTTTGTTAAATTAAGATTTACTCATTGAGTCATAGTTGTAACACTAATAGAAAGCAGAGTGGTTATAGTAAACATTGAGAAGTGCTTTTGCAGCAGATGGTTAGTTATAGGAAGTTAAGTAGTGGAGTCAAAATCCAGCAAACTATGAGATTGTCTCAATTTTCTGAAACACGTTTTGAAAATGTTATTGTCTTTGAACAGGTTTGCTTCTCTCTGTAGCTGATTGTCAAGAGCCTACAGGCATTCCCCAGTGGAAAATTACAGAACACTAATACGTGGGAGAAAAGCAGCCAAGGACAACGTATCATTTAGACACACTGAATTTTTAGTAATTCCAACGCTGAATATATTTCATCTGATTTTTTAAAAGGGAATTAAGAATTAAAGAACGCACCCCAAGATGTTAAGCATTTCAACTCCTTAGGTTCTTCCGTAACTATCATCCCCCCACAATAAATGTTTAGTTAACTCCATCCAAAGTTCATGTTTAAGACAGAACTGATTAACCAGGAAGTCCAAAGGATAAGTAGTAATATTAACCATAACCACAACCAGGTTGGTAGGTAGACAGATAATTACCTCATCTTTAGGAAAATATGGTCTGATAGTATAAACTTTGGAGGTAGGTGTCAGTGGGGGTGGTTGAAAAAATAGATCATTTGCCCCATCAATTGGCAGCAAACGCTGTGGGAAGGAAAAGAAAGGAAATGAATTAGTGTTGGGAAAATATCCATTTCTTCAGGTGGGTGTGCACTGCAGATTACCAACTTAATATTAACTGGCTACTGCAGGCAGACCTAAAGAAGAGGGGTGGGTGCACTATGCTTTACTCATATAAACACTTCTTTGCTGGGGGAGGGGAATGCTTCTGAATAGAAATCACCCAAACTGAGTTACATAGTTTTAGTGGCATATTAATATGGATTTAAATTTACAGTAAAAAAAACTACAACTCCAATTATGACAAATTATCTTTTTAGAAAAACCAATCTCATATAGACCATCTTTCTACTAAAAGATGGCAAACAGAACGTCAGGAGGAGAGGTTTGGTCTGAAGAGGGTTATCTGTCCAGGAGACGCTTTATCCCCAAAGCAATGCGCTTCAGTTTGCTGCGCGCAGCAGAGCACCTGTTGGGGGGAGAAAAGTGGAGCACCTGAAAAGTCCATGAACAAAGTCTAATACCAAAAAATGCTTCCTATTTTGTTCACATTTTCATTAACAGACTGTTCTTTCAAGTGTAAGTTTTATTTATAAAATAACTGTGAAAGTATCCGAAGCCCTTTCACCATTCATTCGCATCATTATTCATCCTTTTGCTCATGGAGTTTCCACTGGCAGACAAGCATGCGCGCATTGTGCATTGCGGGCGCAGATTAAAATGCTGTGCGACCTGCAAAGAAACAATGTGAAGTGTATACCTAGAGCCGCTGCGCTTCGCAGGCGCGGGGGGAATTGGCAGCATCTCCTTCAGAAATTACTGTGAAAGAGGAGGAAAATTTGATTTAAAATCCAGCTATGTAACTAAATTGAATTTGGGACTAGAAAGCCTTCGGCAGACCAATCCTTCCAGCCATCTGATGCGCAATATAAGGTTTCTCATAAAACAAAGAAAATGTCAATTCAGTTGTGAATTCATATTGATACCTGGAACTCTCCTGCTAGACCACCTCTAAAGGCCCAGGGTTCTTGGTCTCCAATTAAGAACTGTGCTGAAGAATGACTACGACACCCTGTTGAGATCAGATCCAAGCGGAGAATGTTACGAGAAAGGGGATTTCCTGGGGTCTCAAACGTCCAACAAACTAACAAACACTTTGTGGAATAGCTTTCTAACAATAATAATCCAGGGTTTCAGGACAAGGCTGTGATAATAATTTTTAACAAATTCATAATCACAATGGAATTTTCAATACTGATGTTCCTTTCTCTGATTAATAAATAATTAGTGTTAAGAGTTCTACCTTTTCTTTAGTTGTTGGAAGAAAAGTAAGTCTCAAGTTTTTGTCTGGGTCAAATTTATACATTCCCTAGAAACAGCTATAAAAATCACGTTAGCTGCTTGCTCTGTAGTGAAATGACAATAACTATAAAGTGAAATTAATGAGACAGATGATGAGACATTTTATTATCACAGCCCATGAAGGAATCAAACCTGTCTGAAGTCACATTTTACATTTTGAGGAAGGGTACAGGAAAGGGGAAAAGGGGAGAAAAGGGTTAATCTTGTCAGAAAACTAAGGTCAGCAGAATGAATATAGTAAATTATTTACTAGTTGCCAGCAAAACACAGTGAGAATGATCTCCCCTCCTCCCGCCCCCAAACAAGGATAATCCAAATTCAGACTGGGCTAGTAATAGTAACAGTACTAGCCTGACAGAAACAGAACTAAGGAGCGACAACTGATGCTCCTAATTTGTCCAGAGCTAAAACATACTTTTCTTGAAAGTATGACAACATCTGGCTCATCCGGGTGACCATTACGGTCTCTGCAGTGCACCGAACACACGCACAGAGTAGCGGGCTCCAAGGCCTAGAGGGCAGCACTGGGGGTCACCCCTTACTTAACCAGCTTCTCATTCACAGGCAATAAATGCCGCTAACACGAAGAGATAATTAAATTAAGGGCAAATATTTGGAGGCCGAATCAGAGTCACCTGCCTAGTCTTCTGACAAGATAAGCAGCGCAATATAGTTCTTTTCCATCTGAAGACAGCATTCTACCTCCTGTTCAAGTTAACAGTCTCATCAGTACAAGGTATAGTGTGCTAGTCAGACAGTCCCAAAGCAAACCAATTTTTTTGCTGACAATTCAGGCCCTTTAAAAGATTATATCCAGGTTTGTCATTTTTTAGGGGTAGGGGTACTTTAAAAAAACATATAATGTAGTATTTGTAAAATAAATATGAAATGGGGTAAAAATTTAGGCTATGAAGAGAGCCTGCCCCATCCCATAGCTCAGTGTAAATTCACACTGCAGGAAAAAACTGTGCCTCTCACACTTTAAGATCGGCCAATTTCCCCTACCCCCCACTTTGAGACTACAACGTAACTAGCACTTCCAACTATTGTAATAAAAAGCTGCATGTACGAAGAGCTGTGTAAATGAAAACATGGTTAATGCCTCAGTCGCTGCGCAAACGTGACTTCAGTTCATGCCTACTGCCCTTAAATCTACCTGAGCTACCTCACAAACAGAACCTTTCAATTTAAACTAATTAATCATGACGCGCTGTGAACATCTGCCGCTGTCCATCCAATAGTAGTAGACACTTGTGCTGAGGATTCTCCCATCTGTACACAATGGGGAAGAAGATAATAGAAGTCGTTAGTAATCAAAAGTACTGCACAGCCACATTCTTTAAAGGACTGAATGCCAACTGGACTGGAGAGAGAAGGAAAACAAAGGGTTCTAATCAGTAACTCCCTGAAATTACTATAGAACCATGAAAATACTCTCATCATGAGCTTTTTGTAAAACTATGTGAATGCAAAGATGATCACTAAAAACTTCTCAGATGCTCTGACCTCGAGACTGTACAACAGCTATCTATGCAATTTGGGAAAGCTGTGCCATAACTGGACAACACAGAAACAACACAGTATCTATATAATCAAGAATTCTTTTGCCCCAACTGGGTGGCTCAGTTGGTTGGAGCATTGTCCTGTACATCAAAAGGTTGTGGATTCAATTCCCAGTCAGGGCACATACCTGGGTTGCAAGTGCAATCCCAAGTTAGGGTGTGTACGGGAGTTAGGGTGTGTACGGGAGGCAACCTATCGATGTTTCTCACATCGAAGTTTCTCTCTCTCCCCACCCCCTTTTCCTCTCTCTAAAATCAATAAAGATGTCCTCAGGTGAGGATTTTTTAAAAATAATTTAATTTTTAATTAATTCTAGAATGAAAAGCAGGATGGAAATTTAAGATTTAAATCCCTATAAGGGCTAATTATAACCCCCTGGCCAGAAGCCTGGAAGGCAATTGCCATCATCCAAAAACCAACATAGAGGTTCTTCCTGAGCCGGTGAGGATTTTTAAAAAATAATTTAATTTTTAATTAATTCTAGAATGAAAAGCAGGATGGAAATTTAAGATTTAAATCCCTATAAGGGCTAATTATAACCCCCTGGCCAGAAGCCTGGAAGGCAACTGCCATCATCCAAAAACCAACATAGAGGTTCTTCCTGAGCCTAAGAGCAAAGATCGATCACAGAAAACGATCTCTTGGAGCCTTTTAAGCAGAGGTCAAAAATCTCTGTTCTACCTGTTGTGCTATGTATACAAGAACCCAAAGTTCTGTATTTTCAAATTAACAATCAAAGACTATACACTTAGCAACTAATTAGTTGTATCACAGGGAACTGGAAAAAAAAACTATTTTTTTTATATTTGAGAGCCCAAAGTATATAGGCAGAAAGTGATAAATCGCATTGCCACTGCTCCTTAGCAAACCTAAGCTCACACTGTTCACACATCTACTTCACCACCAAGACCGTGTGACCCATCACAGTATTTGTGACTACTATGAAAACTATGACATGTCAGTTAGCCTTGCTGCCTGCTGTGTGCTGTATTGTAAGTCCATTACATATTCCTTACAGCTGGACTGATAACCTGGAAATGAAATGAGGTCCTTGGAGAAACTTGGCCATGCTGGTGCTTTTTACCAAGTTTGAACATTTAAAAAAAAATCGGTTTTCAAAGACATACAGAAGTCCACTTAATGAACAGAAGAGTTTTTAGAGGGCTGCAATTTCCATCCCCTAAAACCAATTACTTGGTAGAGAAATAAAGAAAAAGCCATGGGAAGTAATACCAAGTAGCACCAGAATAGCCCACCGCTAAAGCTCGCATGCGCACAGGGCTGGGAGGATGGCTTCCTCTTGCCAGGCCCCTTCGGTCATTTCGGCAATTGTTCTGTTAAACAGCATTAATGTTATCAAGACACAGCAAGCAGCAGAGAGCTTCCCCAGTCACAACTCATAGTGTCTCGTCTCCAAATCAGATAAAAATGGCATACAGGGTTCCATCCAGGAAGCATTCAGTCATAGCAAGTTAAAGTCAGTACTTTCTAACACATTTTCAAAATATTTATGCTGAATTAGCCCAAGGGAGAAAAATCAAAGTGCTCTATATAGTTACTGAGACTTGCACCTCAAGTCTGCAACAATGGCTACACATTTGAAAAACCTCTAGGCAAAGAATTTAAACAGAGTTGGAAATTCACAAGTTCCCTAAATGTTTTTCTCCCTGTGGGATAATCTGTCTTTTTTTCTTTAAGGGACAATATAGTTGAGAAGAGATTATTCCTGGTGCACCTACCTAACCACTGTACAAAAGACTTCACCATTGACATTATACTCTTGATATCCCAAACATAGGAGTACATGTCATAAAGGATTGTCCTGTTGGCACAATTGGAAAGTCGAGTGAACATCCCCATCACTAGACCGCACATCTCTTCAAACTTGGCTGCTCGTGACCGCCATTCTTCAATCTATTAAGGATCAATAAAAAGACTCAAAAAATTGCAAGCTTAACAAAATAATCTAAAACACAGTTATAAACTAAACTGTTTGTAATCAGGTGCCTGCAGTTTGTCTTAACCACTAAAGAATGATTGAGCTTACACACTCTTTAGACAAGCAATAAAAGTTCATGTCTGCCTGGCCCAGTTAGAGCACTGACTGATACACAATATACCAAGGTTGTGGGTTAGATCCCCACTCAGGGCACATACAAGAATCAAACAATGAATGCAAAAGTACGTAGAAAACAAATCAGTGTTTTTCTCTCCAAAAACCAATAAATTAAAAAAAAAATCTGCCCTGGCTAGTGTAGCTCAGCAGATTGAGCACGGGCTGGGAATCAAAGGGTCCCCAGTTCGATTACCAGTCAGGGCACATGCCTGGCTTGTGGGCCAGGTCCCCAGTGGGAGCCACATGAGAGGCAACCACGCACTGATGTTTCTCTCTCTCCCCGTCTTTCTCCCTCCCTTCCCTTCTCTCTAAAAATAAACAAAACATTTTTTTAAAAAGTATCAGAATTCAACATAAAAAAAGTTTTTAAAAAAAGTTTGTGACTGCTCAAACTGACAAATATTCCTAAAGTAATCAACTTCGATTTTCCTTCATTCCTAACTATAAGGTCAAACTGTGGGACCGTACATACCAGATTAGGTAGAGTCCACATCCACTTTACAGAATATATTCTAAAATGTGGTCAATTTTCTGCCAGTTACCCATGTCCTCATTCAGCACCTCCTCTGTATCAGCAGGGGACTCATCCAGGCTAGAGAAGCAGGTAAATTAAGCATACTCACTTTTTCCGAGTCTTTTCCTTTGCAATTGACACTGACAACACTGCTATTTGCTCGAAGCCACTGGAACTCTCGTAACATCTGTGCTCCTTTGGGCCCATGCTCGTAAGGTAGGTAGAAAAGATCAGCAAGTAACTGCAAATCCTCCAGAGTCACCGGTTCTACAGAGTACAAAGGCTTTTCATTTGGACCCGGCACAAACTGCTCCTTGTTCGTCTGTTCATCAGTCTGCATAGGAGCAATGTCACTGATGCAATCTTCCTGCATGGACATCTCTGGGGATTTTGATTCAGCTATGCTCTCTTTATCAGTGTCCATTGGTTTCAATTCCTCTGCCATTTTAGCTTCTACAATTTCAGTGAGTATTTGATTGTCACTTTTGTTGTCTGTTTCTTCTTGCTTTTCCACTACCATGTCCATAGGTTCCTCATCTGGCTGTTTCTTTTCTTCCTCCTTAGTCAGAGCTGTGGGCTCACCACTCAGGGCTGTGCCCTGGCTCATAATGGGCTCCTGGTAAACTGTTGTAACTACAGTTGTGGCATTTAAAGAGGGTGCTGCCACGAGGGGAGTCCCATCAACTACACTTGCTTTGGCTCCACTATGTGCAACTTGCCTACCTACAAAAAGAAATTGCCAAACAGGTAATCAGTATTAGAACAAACCAGATCTAGAGAAATGTTTTCTTTTATCTCTAACTGGAACCTTAATTTCAGGTTCCAAATAATATGAACTTTGAGGAAAGTACAATCTCTCTAAAATCACCAGGAAAGTGGGGAAAGAAACAGATGATAAACATCCCTAAACATTCTAACACATATTATCACCTCTTTTGAAAATCTGTGCTTAAAAAGTTAAGTAACTGTTTCAAAATAAATATGTCTCAAACAAATTAGCATTTCATCAAGATAAAAGCAATTCAAGACCAAAGGTAAGATTTTAAAAACCTTCCTTTTCTCTAGATCCCTAATCATTTTTCTTGGTGGGCCTATGGCAAGGCACATCAATAATGTTCTTTATGACTCAAACCACGTGATCCAACCTCCTTCACAAAGAATGGCCAAAACTCACTGCTGTACTGATGAGGTACGCCGAACTCCTGCAACCACTCTGTCAAAGCCAACTTTAGGGCCATCTGTGGACTGTAAAGTACGTCCGTTTCAATATCTTCATCACTGCCTTCATTCTCTAACTTTATCTGGATTGATACAGTGCTGTCTTCACTGTCAGCTGCAAAAACAAAAAGAGGGAAAGAGCACAAAAACACTTTTGATTCAAAAGCCTCCTGAAAGTGACGGGGGAGGGGGGGGGGAAATGCAGAACACTGGTTGTCACGGTACAATGAGCAAAGCAAAGAACTGGAACAAGAGCAAAGCTTAACATAAAAATGCAACCGTTACCAAGACCCTTCACTGAACTTCACTTTGAATAGTCATGTGAATGAATGTACTGTTAAATGTAAAGTCCCAATTGAAATAAAAAACACTAATTTTAGAATTCCTCGGAAAAAGGAACACAAGTTTAAAGGCACTATGCTGTCTATAAAGAAAATACTCCCTATCTTTCAGGAGTAACTTAATGGGCAAATAATTATTTAAAAATGGGCAAATTAACAGATGCATTAGGGAGAAAGTAAAATTGATTAGAAAGCCCACATAGGAGCACAGACAATATGCAAATAATGAACTCTGAACCAGGACAGTGACAGAGGAAATTGACATTCAAAACCCTCTTATGCTTAGCTACCCTCCTTACTTCCCTGTACACAGCCCAGTGTGGCTCATGTCTACCTCTCAACATGCTTTATGCCCTGCCTTAAAAGAGATAGGAGCTAAGTGCCATGACTATAGAGGGCATGGAGATCACATCCCTGATTCTGTGCGGTTTTTTATTAGGGAGAGGAAAGGTAACAATGACTGAGCTTTAAAGGGAGGCATTAGTTCAATAAACAGAATTGGAAGCAGGGATACAGAACTGAGAAACAGAACACAACTACACACCAAGCACGTGGTGACGCGATATGGTTTTACTGCGGGTGGTGGGCACACAGCACCATACACAGATCATGTATCACAGAAATGTACACTTGAAACCTATATGACCTTATTAGCCAATGCCACACCAATAAATGTAATTCTGAAAATAAAAGTACATAACTACATACCACTAAGCATCACACGGTGACATTTCAATAAGCCCAAATGAATTAAAACTCCACTTCAAATTTTCAGTATCCAATGTTTCCATCTCCAGCCTTCCAACTCTTTAATGCCCAACAATCTTTACTAATACTTTGACCCAGTTTAAGTACCCCTTCCTCTATACAGTTGTTTCTTACCACCAATTCGCTTATCAGAAATAATCACCCCCTCCCGTGTTCCTACAGCACTTTGCAGATGATTACCGCAGCACTTACGGTACATAGCACAGTGGCCTATACGCTTTCTCCAACACCAGACTGTGTTCTTCGAAAGTAGGGAACAGTTTATCCTTTGCACCCTTAGTGCCCAGGAATGTGCACTTGCCATACAGTAGGTGATTAAATGTTAATAAAAACTAGTCAGCATACTCTTAACTGAAAATCACTTAGAAATTTTTAATAAAAATCCAGTAAGCCAATGTTTAAAAAATGAGAATATGTTCCATAAATATAAACTGAATGTAAATATGTGAAAAACCTCAGATAAGAGTAACTCATCTAAAATATCCCACTGAATAAAAATCACCTGAAAACAGAAAATGAATCAGAATTCTAAAGACAACATTAACACTAAAAGACTAGTCAGTCTAGTACTCACACAAAGGCTAAGACACATTTTAAAAACAAAAAACTGAGGCCAAGAGGTTGTTTATTAAGTCATCTGCCCAAAGCCACTCAGCCCTTCTGTCACATGTTTACATGTACACATTGCATTCAGGCCTAAACAACACATCTTTAAAAATACAAAGGAACACTTATTTGCCAATGCCTCCAGGTAAACCCAGCTCTCCTCCCAAGATCAAGGGTTAAGTAGTCTACTTACTCATCACTACATCTTTTCTCACTCCATTCATGTTTGATTTGTACCAGGTGGCAAGGGTGTGGATCGCAACATAGTTGGCTTCAAATTCGCAATTTGGATTAGTCAGGACTCCTTTTAACCGTGGGATGAGTTCTGTGGACCTTCCTTTGTATGGGCCCAGAAATAGTCTCTTCTGATCATAATCATTAGCATGAATGTTATCCCAGATTACTGGAGCTCTCTTAATTATCTTAGAAACCTCTTCGATGGACTCTACTGGAATTTCTTTAGAAACAACTTTGGGACCTAGAAATAATGATCAGCTCTTGTTAAGACGCTCACACATGGTTTTTCAAAACATACTGTATACAGTATTTTATTGCATTTTCTTTGTTGTACGTATACTTTCTAACAATTTTTCTTTTTAAAATAACACAGCAGCACGTTTTTTAACACAGTTTTATTGATTCCCACATCCCAATATTTCTTCAGATTTCCAGAAACAAAATTAATCAAAGGGTATAAATATTTAAGGTTTGGGCAAGGTTCTTCAAACCATTATGTTAATAATATGTTTACATGTAAACAATTTCTTTTTCCATTGTAATACAGTATATCCTTAATCAGACAAACCCCAATTAAACTAAATCCCAGAATGGTTTCTAACCTGAATTCTTAGAGTAAAAGCTAATACAGCTTGTTGATCACTAGCTGTCAATCTAGCATGACAGCTTTCA
>VMDR010003848.1:0-66829 GCA_007922815.1 Macrotus californicus | reverse complement strand
CCTCCGTGTGATCTCCATTTCTGTGATTCTGTTCCTGTTCTAGTTGTTTGCTTAGTTTGTTTTTGTTTCTGTTTTAGGTTCAGTTGTTAATAGCTATGAGTTTGTTGTCATTTTACTGTTCCTATTTTTGATCTTCTTTTTCTTAGATAAGTCCCTTTAACATTTCATATAATAAGGGCTTGGTGATGATGAACTCCTTTAACTTGACCTTATCTGGGAAGCACTTTATCTGCCCTTCCATTCTAAATGAAAGCTTTGCTGGATAGAGTAATTTTGGATGTAGGTCCTTGCCTTTCATGACTTGGAATACTTCTTGCCAGTCTCTTCTTGCCTGTAAGGTTTCTTTTGAGAAATCAGCTGACAGTCTGATGGGCACTCCTTTGTAGGTTACTGTCCCCTTTTCTCTTGCTGCTTTTAAGATTTTCTCTTTATCTTTCATCTTAGGAAATGTAATTATGATGTGTCTTGGTGTGTTCCTCCTTGGGTCCAACTTCTTTGGGACTCTCTGAGTTTCCTGGACTCCCTGGAAGTCTATTTCCTTGGCCAAAGTAGGGAAGTTCTCCTTCATTATTTGATTCTTTATTCCCATGACTTCTGGCCACATCACTCCAATCTCTGCTTCTGGTCATCACATCATCTTCTATGACCACCTTCTCCCGAGTCCCTCTTCTAAGGACCCTGGTGATGACAGGTCCTACCTAGATAATCCAGGGCACCTTCCCTAGCTCAAGATCCTCAATCCTATCCTCAAAGTCCCTTTTGCCATAGAAAGTGGCATTCTACAGGTTCTAAGGATTAGGACCTGGACGTCTTTGGGGGCCACGATGTAGCCACCACACCAGCTTGCACTGTGTGTGGATCCTGGCTTTATTCGGAGTTCTGGTGTGTGCCTGTAAAGGCAAAGTGTCTGGGGTGGACACTGTGAGATTGTCAGAGTCTCCGGTTTAGGGAGAACTGGGTGGCACAGCCACTGAAGGGTGGGAAGGAGGCAGGCCCGGAGCTTGAACGACTCCCCATCTGCCGCGGGCACCACCGAACCAGGCTTTGGTGGCCCCACCATCTAAACAGGCAGCAGATAACTATTTTAAGGAAAATTCTACCATTAAAAAATAATGATGTCATCCAGCTGATGGCCACTGCAGTGCAGAGAGTGAACAAACTTCTCTGGTTTTACCCCGGCTTTTCAGGGCAGGAGAGCTAGTTGAGTCAATAAATCTCAATTGGTTTCAGGACACTAATCTTCTGAATTCAGTCATTTGTATAGCATCTTTACAGCCTTTGCTGTTATCTGCAAATTGCTTGTGCTATTTTCCTTCCAATTTCTGCCAAATAAACTTAAATGCATTTGTTTTAAAAGGAAACTGTATATCATGACCACAAATGAAAACCATGACCACTCCCATCAATAAAAACTCCGGGTAAAAATAAACACTTGACAATGGAAAATTTTAAAAGTCCATGAACCCCCTAAATTGATCTCACCTGCTACAGCTGGTCCATAGGCCAAGGATGGTCCAAACAGGCCATATATTAAAATGTGCTCTGCCTAGGTCTCCCTGACTCGGCTGATAGTTTAACACCAGGGCTGGAGAAGCAGGAAGGAACCTCGTTCCTTTTCAGCCGACGTGTGGAGAAGCAGACCAGATGGACCGACTGTCCGGTGTTTCCTTCCTCAGAACTAAAGAGAGCTGGCCTATAGCTGACATTGGATTTGTCCCAAACTGCGACAGTACTTTACCCGCATGAGAGGGAGGCGTTCTAATAGTGAAGCTCCTTTACCACTCTCAGGGCTCACGCTAATCGACATGCAGCAGAGGAAGAGAGTCACTGGGACAGCACATGCTCACTGCCCATCTCCTAGGTGCCAGGCACGGTGCTGGGCGCCAGGGATGCTGCAGAGACGTGGCCCAAGCCTAGTGGACCAGACAGACATTCAACAGCTAATGACAAGCAGTCAATTCAGCATTTACTTTACGATCCTTGCAGCCAAGAAGCATCACGTGTCAGAGGACATGCCCGTTGAAATGCATACTTTGTATTTCGATCACTGAGGAGCACTTCTGTCCAGCTATTGGACAGTATCCGTAGAGCCTGAAAAGAATGGCAAGTGGTCCTCATGCTAATTATTTCTTCCCAAGGCCAGTTTTCAAAAAACAGGGCCCTCCAAAGGGGATCTGTCTCCAGGAAACCATTAAAATGAGGACAGAGAGGTGTTGACGCTGGCGCAATAAACAGGGCAGTGTGGCCTGCAGCAGACGGAGGTGCTGATGGTCCAGGAGGCACTGGAGTGGGGGTGGGGTGTTCACGAGGGAGGAGGCACTGAGCCTGCCTTAAGCCGAGCATGCTTTCCAATGCTGTCCTGCCCCAATAAAGCCAAGTGACACCTTCCAGGACTAAGGGCAGCGGAAGGCGTGGCACTGGAGTGCGTGGTTCAGAAGGCCGGGGACTCTGAGCGAGGCCCAGAGCCAGGCTCCACCTCGGCCCTCGTTCCCCAGTTCTGTGCCATGCAGTCACACGGCTGGTCACAGAAGGATGCTGGAAGTGGCCCTCGTCCTTTTGTGCCAGTGAAAATTAGCGGAGAAGAGGGACGAAGGTGGAGCAAAGGGTGGTTTCACATGAGGAATGCATGGGCAAGCCCTCTTCCTATTTTAAAACTAAAAGCAATCGAGTTATGTCATAAACCCACTTAAGTGACTGAGATTTAGGAAACACTCCCGGACTGTTTTTAAGTATTTGACTGCATTTAACTAGGGTAAGCTTCCCTACCCGGCCCTTGAAAAACCAGTGACATATATAAATGCAGCCCGCCCCCAAAACCTCTCTTCTAGGACGCGGCGGGGTGGAGGGGAAGAGGGGGGTGAAGAGTAATGGATGGCTTAGTGCACTTAAAAATCTATACATAATAAACATTTTTAAATAAAATATGTTTAAATGTAAATATATGATAATCCATTTTTAATTTATAAATTTAAATACAAATAGATTTCAGTGTAATTTCACATGTTTATTTATTTAAAAGTGAAAGTGGCCTCTTGGATCTGGACCTCGAATTCCTTCCACGTCAGGGGATTTAAATCCAGACTCGGCGTGGCATCCTCCCGCGCCCCTGCCTCAGCCGGCTTGTCCCAGGAGCTGGGGAATTTGGCGTTTGAGAGGGAGAAAGCAAGCCAAAGAATTTCTTGCTAATGCCTCTCAAGTAAGGATTTTGCTTCTGTGGACTCATCTCTTTCCTGTCCCGCCCCCACCCCCACCCCCAACTGAGCTCTGCAGCCCAGCTCACCAGAGTGACACTGTCATCAGAGAGCCACGGGCAGCTTCTGGGTTCTAGAGACACAAGTCACCCAAGATGCATTTCTGCAGAGGCGGGAAAATAACTAGGCCGCCCACAGCAGCAGGAGCATCACCGGGACACAACTGAAAGGGCTCTTACTCCCCGAGATAGGCAAGGTCCAGGCTGGAGCCAGAGTTCATCTCTGTCTCTCCGCCTGCCAATTAGTAGACTGGGCCTCCCTGATAATTGTGCTCTCAAGATAATGGCTTGTTTAAGTAATTGATGGTGTTTGTCCTCACTGGGGAATCTTAGCACATCAAAAGATGTTGAGAAAGCCAAAATTCACCTAGGGTCTGAATTAATCACTTTGTCAAGCACAACATAGGCCGGCTTGCTTTGCTAATAATCCCAAATGAGGTAGCAACCCTCAGTTAAATAAGGAAACTGTGGTGCCTTTAATTAACGTTTCAAAGAGCTCCGGCTCGCTTTTTCACCTGCTTTATCTTTACCAGAAGGTGGGGGAATGCGTGCAGAGCAGGTATGTTCCAAACTTCTCAAGTGCAGGGAGGAGAGACCCTGCTTCTCCGAAGTTCATGGGAAAGGACCTGGGGGGTTCAGCCGACCACAAGGTCAGTCAGTGTGCGTGGCTGTGCCTGGGTCAGAGGAAGTTGGGCCCAGAGTATGTTCCCAAAGGCCACCCTGCAGCCTCAGCACTTCCCCTGCTCCAGATGAGGCCACTGGAGAGCCACTGGCCACCTCCCTCTGCCCCCAGTGTAACCTCTTCAGTCTTCCTGGGCTGCACCCCAGAGCCCTGGCTACTCTCCCACCTGCTCTCTGGCTGACCCTGATCTCAGACTGTGTCTCACAAGGCTCTCTGCCCCAGGCAGCTCAAGCGCCCAGCTTCCCAACAGGCCCTCATTCCCACTGCCTCCCCCTTCCTAACCCCCGTGCCACCCGGAGCCCCAGGCCAGCCTGTCCTCGCCTGGCACCCAATCCCTTGCCAGGCCCCCACCAAGGTCATGGTGGCCAAGTCAGAGCCGCGGGACCTTGTGGGTCCAAAATGGGAGGTTTATCTGATCCCAGCTGCACTGCCACCTTTGAAAGGACTTTGACGCCCCTAAGGCCACGTGGAAGCCAGTAAGGAGGATGAGGCGATGGGGTCTGGAAGCCGCTCAGGTTAGCGCAGTGACACAGACCATGGGTACCCTCCAAAGGGCGAGTGAGACACATCCCAACCCCCAGAGAGTGTATCCCCTGGAAAACAAACGGGGAAACGGGGATTTCCCTGGGGCTTGGGGAGGCCCCAACAACAGGCTTCCACATACCAATATACCTCATAATTCCCATGGCTTCTAACCTGGTCACCAGTTAGAAATCTCAATGCTATCTTTCCCACCAATCCTCGTCCGCAATCCCTCCCCAAGGACGGTCGGCTCTGCTTTCAAAACATCTCAAGTGGGTTCTTTCCTTCCTTCACACTGGCGCCGCCCTATGTCAGGCCACCACCGTCTTGCCCTTGGGTGTGGATCTACAGCAGCACCCTGAATGGGCCTCCAGCCTCCAGGCTCTCCCCTCATCCATCCATCCGCCATCCATGCTGCTGCCGGAAGAATCTTGCTAACATGTACATCTGTCCACAGTGTGGCCACTTAACTATTCTTCATTGGCTCCCTCTCACTTTGAGACCAAACAGGAAACTCCTTCATTTGGGCCATAGGGCCTTTGGTGATCTGGCCCCGGCCTGACTCCAAGTAGTCTCTGTACTCTGCCTTTAGACTCTGGCAGTCTGGCAGGCCTTGGACATTCCAGGTATGGCTGCTTGTTTCACCCTTCCAAGGCTTTTTAAGCCATGCCATTTTCCGGACCAGGACTAAGGTGAGGCAAGTGAGGCATCGAGGGTGCAAGATTTAAGGAAGTACTCTCTCTCAGGGATGTGCAAGTGCAGACTCTGCTCTTGTCTGACCCTGAGTGGAAGTGCCCCCTTAAATCTCACACCCCAGATGCCTGCTTACCTCACCCTGGTCCCAGTGCACCCTTTTCCCTGCCTGGTGTGTCCACCCTCTTTCTCCTCCTGGCGAGTCCTCATTATTCTTCAGATTTCTCCAGGGGCCCACCCAGACTATCCTAGGCCCATGGGGACGTTTCCTTGGTCACCAGTTCCCTAATGCAGAGGGACTGCAGACAAAGAACAGGAGAACTTGGTGACTTGTTTGTAGGAATATAATCCAGCCTAAGTTCATTATGTACTGAACCCGGTTGTGTTTCCTTAAGTGGGCTTAGTCATCAGTAGTTAATCCTTTTGTTTTTATGAAGTCCTTAAAGAACCCTTAAGATGTTGTTGTGAAAGCGGTATTCTACCTTGGGTGAACCCCAATGACAATTTGAGCCTCGAGAGGGCACAGTGCCTGGCACTGAGTGGGCACTAAACTGTCTGCCATTGTCACGCCTCTGTGTCCTTTGTAATAATCTCAAACAGTCACTGAATGTTTTCCAGGGGCCAGGAGCTGCTCTAAGTGCTTTGCGTGTGTTAACTCATTTACTCCTCCCAGCAGGCCACGTTCCGATCGCCTTCATTTTGCAGATGGGGAAACAGAGGCTCAGAGAGATGAAGTAACTCACCCAAGGTCACACAGCAAAGAAGTAGCTGACATGTGATCCCAGGCTGTCTGGTTCCGGAGTCTGTACTCTTCACTAGCGCCTGTCCTGTGTCTCATTTGACCATTGCAGAGCAGCAAACTGCCCAGAACCAAACCTTCCTGCAAGGCAGGTGGTGCAGAAAGCCCTGCTCTGTTCACTTCTGTGGGCTGAAAAGGCAGATGCCCTTCACAGGACTCCGTTATCCCCTGGGATCCAATCAGTTGGTGAGATTAGCCAATGAGTCAGCAGGACCCCAAGACTTGAAACAAGGACAGGCAAATTTAAAGTGAAGACCTGGCCCATGTGGACAATAGAGGGGCTGTTTCTTTGAGTTGCTATATCTCTTAGTAGCCAAGGTGGGTACTCAGAGGCATTGGGTACTTGTAGTGGGTGCACAGAACGATTCTGAGTTCCTGTGTATCTAACCTACTAGACATTCAAAACATATTTGCCAATTGGCTTTGGTTATGTCTTCGTAAACCCAGCCAATATCTGTCTTTTTATTGCACTATGACCTGCCCAATAGCCTGGAACAGGCCTGGGAAACCCAATTCTGTCTCCCAGCCTGGCAGATGACTTAAAGAACTCAGGCAATCAAAACAACAAAAGATGATTGTGAGTGTTTCAAAAATATTTGTAATATCATTGCATCTTTTTTGTTGCTGTAATCCTCAGATCTCCGTGTCGACCTGATTCTTGCCAAGTTCACTCATCAGCCTTTGATCATCTCTTAGCTACAGCGATCAACTGCAGGTCCAACTGGCGATGCCATAAAACAAGGTCAAATGCAATAGCTCCAGTCTCAGATCATCAAGAGTCTTAGGGCCCTTTGCTCATCAATGCAGTTGATTCTGGCCGTCACCACCCTGGGTTCTGGACTGGATGCACAAACACATAGAACCTGCCTGGCCTTCCCCACAGGTGACCCATCAGAGTTTGGCCTCTTGCCTGCCTCCTGAACCTTATAAACCCTTGTATGATTGCCGTTCCTTGTCCTAGTCCTGGCTCGTCCTGGCCACTCCTCTCTCGTCACCTGCATTGGTTATTTATTGTTGCATTACAAATGACTCTAAAACCGAGTGGCTTAGAACAACAAGCATTTATTAGATGATTGCACATAATTTCCAAGGGTCAGGAATCTGGGAACAGACTAGCTGGGTTGTTTGGTCTCAGGGTCTCCCCTGAGGTCACAGTCAATGATCTAAGACTTGCCAGAGCCTGAAGATTCGCTTCCGTGCCCACTTATGTAAGAGTTGGCAGACCTCGCTACGTGCGCCTCTCTGTAGGGCTACTCAGCAGGCCAGGTGGCTTCCCCTCTAAGCAAGCAACCCAAGGGAGAGAGTCCAAGATTAGGTTATAAGGTCTCAGTCATTTATAACCTGACCTTGGAAGTGATACACTGTCACCTCTGCTGCATTCTATTGGTCACATGACTGACCCTGGTGCAGTGGGGGAGGGGAGGATGCAAGGGTGTGAATACCAGGGGACACGGGTCATTCAGGGGACATCTTGGAGGCTGGCTACCACTTCACCTATGCCCCAGTGTGAACCAATTTAATTAAAGTATGCCGCTCCTCCAGTTTCACCTTGGGTTTTTCGAGCTGGTTTCTTAGCCTTGCAAAGTCTGCATGCTGCTTCCTCCTAAGATGAGGTATTGAAACAAGATGTAGTTGTGCCATTTTTCATTCCGTAAAGACGTATTCAGTTCCTGCTCGGTGCCAGGCACCATGCCAGATGCCGCCATCCATCACCGGGAGAACAGATAGGATCTACTTGGCTTTACTGGAAAAGTAAAATCTGGGAAACTTCAAACTTGGGTGAAAAGTGAATTTACAGCCTTCAGGAAACCATGTGGCTAATATTAACTAATATCTACTAAGCACTTGCTTCAGGTCAGGCATTGCACCAACACGTTGTGGATATTGTGGCTTCTAACTTCCATCGACCTCCTTGTCACGTTTGTTATCTAGACGGGGAAACTGAGACTCAGAGACCTGCCTGATCGAAGGGGCTGAGCCTCTAGCCAGGTGTCTGATGGGTCTGTCCTGGCTCAGCAAGGCCGGTGAAGGGAAGGAGACTGCGGTCATGTCCTAGGGCTGCTGGAGCAAACTGGGGGCTTACAGCAACAGAAATTGATCCTCACAGTTCTGGAGGCCAGAAGTCTAAAAATGGGCTGTGGGTAGGACCCTGCTCTCTCTCTCTCTCTCTCTCTCTCTCTCTCTCTCTCTCTCAGGCTCTGGGGCTGATCCTTCCTTACTCTTCCTGACTTCCGGTGGTTGCTGGCAGGCCTTGGTGTTCCTGGCTTGCAGCCACATCCCTCTAGTCTCTGCCTCCATCTCCGTGTGGTGTTCTCCCTGCGTCTCTGTCTTCAAAGCATCTTCACTCAGTGTGTCTCTGCATCTAACCTGCCCTCTTCTTAGAAGGACATCAGTCATGGATTACAGACCATTCTAATCCAGTTCGAGCTCTTCTTAACTTGGTTATATCTGCAAAGATCCTATTCCTAAATAAGGCACCTTCTGAGGTGCTGAGTGGACATGAATCTGGGGGGATGGGCAGGTGGGGAACACTACTCAACCCAGTAAAAATACCATCAGAGCTGTCAGCAGCTCTGAAGAGAATAATCTGGGTGGGAGTGTTGGTGGGGAAGGGTCTCCCTAACTGCCTAAGAGGAGATGAGATAGAAAGAAAATAACACTAAGGAAAGGAGACACAACTTCAAAACCATATCTTTTCCTGGATCGCTCTGAATGTTGTGCTTTGTTTTTTCCTTTTGTTTGCTGTGGTTTTGTGGGGAATTTTTTTGGCTATTTATTGTTATTAGGCTAACTAAGCTATATTCTAGTTGTTTTAGTCAGCATACCCTTTTTATAGGGAAAAGGGAAATGAAATTTTGTGGCTGATTGCAGATTACGAGAGCCCCTTCCTGTTCACATCCACCGATGAGGAGAGGGTGCAAATTCATGTGCTGGGGAACATGGAAGGGAGATGAAAGTCACTCTTTAGATTTGAAAGCCCAAATTAAACGCACTCTGTGTAGCAGGCCTTGTGATACTGGGTTTCACCCTTTCTTCTCTCAGCCAGCCCCCAGGGGCAGTTTCTGCAAGGGCGAGACATAATCCTAAAACAGATTTTCTCTTTAATAACCCAGTAGGGCTTTAGCACCCATGAGAATATTTAAAAGAATTCTGGGGCTATTTATCTTTTCATCCACAGCCATTTCTTGGCACAGCAGCATCCATAAATTCACTGTGGAGTGTAGAACAATTTGTCTTAAATGATATAGCTCACAATCTGCCAGGAAACCCCCTGGTTGTTGTAGTTCAGGATAGGGTGGACACACCACACTTTCTGCGTTCAGGCTTTTTCCAGAATCCAAAGGCCTACATCTGGTCTCCTGAGCCTCAGAAATGCCTCCCCTCAATTCTGCTTTTCCAGATGGGAGTTGGGGCCCTTCATGTGGCAGCTTCTCCCTCCCTCACCCCAGCCCCTGACTCAGTATTACCACTTCTCAGAGAATATGCTAGCCTCATCACAAGTCAGCTCCTGACCTCCATTGCCATTGCTTACTCAGCTAGAAATTCTGGGGGCATCCCCAGGCTCAGCCCAGGTCCGAGCTGAGATGCTACACTGAGCTTGTGCCCTTGCATTTAACATTCTAGATGCTGGTTCCTAAGACCCACCATGCCTGCGTCTCAGCTGGTGACTTCTCCAACAATGTCTGTATTTTTTTCAGAGATCGTTGACTTTTTCATTTACAACAAAAATCCAAATGTCCACTGGCGTCAAGTTTTGTTTGTTGTTTGTTTTTATTATTTTTGTTTCGTCTTCTCTTCGTACTCATGGCTACCTTCTGCTTTGCCCGAGATCCAAACTCAGATGTGTGATTGTGAAGTATGTGGTAGATTGAATCATCACCCCCAACTCTTCATGTCCCCCTGTATTTACATCTTGCATCACCACCCTTTGTTCTCTGAGTTTGAAGTACCTCTTATTGCAATGGATGGAGTCTTCTTCCCCACCCCCACCGCACCCCCATTAATGTTAGGTTTGGGCCTGTGGCTTGCCTTAATCAAAGGAAGAAGAACAGATGTGGCATCAAGCCATTCAGGCTGAGGCTTCAAGAGACGTTGTTTATTTCTCTTGTGTTTCTTGCACTCCTGTGATCGGTCTGAAGTAAAGCTTTCTGGAAGTATTCTCTTTAGCCTGGGCTCCTTACAAGTACCTGCAGAACAGATCTGAACCCCACCCACAGCCTGGAACAGAGCTACTCACAGACTGTGAGAAAAATGAATGTTGTTGTTTGCCAGTGAGTTTGGGATGGTTTGTTACATAGCGTTATGGCACCAGTAGCTGACTAATACAGGTCAACTCACTTTGCTTCTCTGGACCTTCACTTTCTTATTTTTAATATGAGGTCTTTGGATAATAAACAAGGTGATCAACAATTTTTCCTTCCCCTACATACCCGAGGGCTCAGGAATATACCCAACAGTAACACCAGAGTCAAATATGGCAAAGCACTGCCCTGGCAGGGTAGTTCAGTTAGTTAGAGAGTTGTCCCATACAGGTTTGATCCATGGTCAGGGCACATACCTCAGTGGTGTGTTCGGTCCCCTGTCAGGGCACATACGGGAGGCAACTGATCAATGTTTCTCTTACATCAATGTTTCTCTCTCTCTCCCCCCCCCCACTTCCTCTCTCTCTAAAAATCAATAAGCATATCCTCAGGTGAGGATTTTAAAAAAAATCACAAAGCACTAAAGAAAAAGAAGGATGGGGAAGTGAATACCATTTAGGAACTAGGGACTGAGTGGTGACCATGGAGAGAGTCATCTCCATGGAGAATGGAGGAAAACCCCCAATGCATGAAGGGCAGACAGGAGGTGAGAAAGGAAGTGTGTGGGGGGTACTCTTTCAAACCATCTGGCTGGGAGGGAAGGAGAGGTGGAGTGGAGCTGGGGTGGAACACACAGACGAAGAAGAGGCGGTTAGTTGGTAGGTTGGTTGGCTGGCTTGCTTGTGTGTTTTTGTCTGTGGGTTTTTACATATTTATTTATTTATTACTTAGAGAGAGGGGAAGGGAGAAAGAGAGGGAGAGAAACATCGACCAGTTGCCTCTTTCATACCACAACAACCCAGGCATGTGCCCTGGGCTGGGAATTGAACCAGCCACCTTTCAGTCTACAGGCCAGCACTCAATCCACTGAGTCACACCAGCCAGGGCTTCCTTTGTATGTTTTTAGATGCGAGAGAACTGAACCTGCAAGGGAACCTGAACAGTGTCACAGTTAAGGGATGATGAAGGTAAGGGCTTGGACAGGAGTGGACAGGAAACAAAAGATGTGGTCCAGGAGAGAGAGCAGAGTAAGACTTCCCAGGATTGAGTTATTGATTTGATATGCACGGTTTATATTTCAAGCTCTCAAACCCACGGGCCAGGCAAGTGGCAACCAATAAAACATAGAGCTGGGCTTTTACTGTTCAATGAATACATGTAAAGTTTGTCATAAGAAAATCTGACAAATTTCCGGAAAGAAAAGTGAGTTTGAAGCTTGATTTATGGAGCACTTTCCAAGAAATCGGTTTTCTTTTATTTTGAAACACCTACAACGAAGGGATGAACAGTTGCACCAATAGACCAATAATAGCATAAGTTGATGTCAAATTTACTGTTTACAAAATGCTCGCACTCCCTTTCGAGGAGACGGGAAAGGATAACACTCTCCGCTTTCCCGTTGGAAACCAAAGCTGTCATCTCAGACCCACTTCCTCTCAACCGCCTTCCTCCCCACTCACTTCCAAACCTGCTACATTCTGGCTTCTGTCCCCATCTCACCATTGGTGACCATCTCCCACGTCACCTAAGCCTTCTTAGTTTCTAACTCCACTAGGTGCTTTTTAAACCGTATCTTACTTGTTCAAGGTCAAAAGCTACCTAGTGGTATAAACCCAAGATCACTCAGACGAGACCACTAGTTTGAGATAAAGCTCCCTTTACATTCGCTTCAGTGCACTCCTGGAGAGCATGTGCAGATTCTGAATGGTGGTTTAAAAATTAAATTAAAACCACAACCTAGCTACCTGGCATCTCTGCAATGATTGTTGAGTATAAGCCCGAGGTTATTGGGCAATAATAATGACTAACGTCTGTTGAGCACTAGCTGTGCCCAGCATTGCTGCGAGTCTACACTCTGTTTTAATTCATTTAGTCATCCCAATGTGCTACAAAGTATGTTCTACTATAATCCCTACTTTACCGACGGGGGAACCTGAGACACAGAAACCTGGCAAACTTGCTTAAGGTCGCCACGCCAGTCAGGATTTTAATCTGGTCCCAGCTCTGGACCGTTACACAACGTGGAGAAAGGCAGCCAAGAGTAAAGCGTGGCTACAGGCGGTGTTGATGACGTGACACTCCACTCCAGGGCTCAAGAGTAGCGCAGAGCGGGGTCAACAGTCCCCTTTGCATTGTGATTTTGTTTAGCAATCCTCCTTCAATGAATTGTGCAGCAATGAACTTCAACCCACAGCCCAGTCCCACCTGAATTATAAAGACAAAGTCTTCTATTAAGATCCAGAGTTCCAGTCAATGAAACTTTGTTATATAACCAATGGGGGTGCTATGCAACCAGGAGTAAATGGAAATTCTCTGTGATAACATTCATAGCAGCAAAGAACAACTAACATGTATGGGGGGGGAGTCTATATATGCCAAGCACGGGCCCCACAAAATCCTATGTATGATCACTTTTAATGCGGTTTGGTCCAGCAAATAATTGATTGCTTGTTACCTGATAGAAATGTACTGGGTGCCTCAGGCACAATTGTGGGTGGTTAAGGCTAAAGCTGAGTAAGGCCTCCTCCTGCCCTTGGGGAGCTCACCTTCTCATGGGGGAGCCAGGGAAGTGGTAAGAGAGGGAGAAGGTACCAGGTGTGGGGGGGCCAGGAACACAGAGGATGCAGCAGCTCTCACAGAACGAAGGGGGGAGGGCACCCCAGTAGAGGGAAGGCAACTGGTGGTAAACAGATGGTGTATGGAAGGAACTGAGCAGCAGAGAGCAGAGCTGCAGGTGAGACCTGATGGGAGATGAACATGGCCAGGTGGATGGGACCAGGCCAGAATGGCACTCCTGAGGCACGGGTGTGTGTGTATTTTTGGGGGGGAGGGTATGAAAGGGTTTTACACAGCAGACTGGCAAGTTGCCAGGTGTCATTCTAGCTGTAGAGTTACAGGACAAATTTGAGGAGCCTGAAACAGGAGGCAGGAAAACCAGCTGGGAGGCTCTTTCTAGCCAAGGATGCTCTTGAAATCTGGAACTATAGTAGAGGAGAGC
Source organism: Macrotus californicus (assembly GCA_007922815.1). NCBI lineage: Eukaryota > Metazoa > Chordata > Mammalia > Chiroptera > Phyllostomidae > Macrotus > Macrotus californicus. The sequence continues at coordinate 53,584 of VMDR010003848.1, read as the reverse complement.
AGATAGAGAGGAAGGGGCAATTCAGGGACCACTGAGGACACAGCCTGCCAAGACCGTGGGTCTGTTGACTGTTGGGGTGAGGGAGAACTGGCCTGGCCTCCATGTGGACTGTTAGTCCTCCCTTATCAATGAGGAAACCAGTAGGGATAGAGTGGCTTGCCCAAGGCCAAGGTCATCCAGTATAATAACGTGTCTATCCTTGGCTGGTGTGGTTCAGTGGATTGAGTGCTGGCCTGTGAAGCAAAAGGTTGCCAGTTTGATTCCCAGTCAGGGCACGTGCCTGGGTTGCGGGCCAGGTCCCCAGTTCAGGGAGTGCAAGAGGCAATGAGAGGCAACTGATGGATGTGTCTCTTACACATCAATGTTTCTCTCTGTCTCTTTTTCCCTTCCCTTCCCCTCTCTCTAAAAATTAAAAAAAATAAAAAGTGTGCCTGCCCTAAACCAAAGGCCTATCTGATTCCACAATGCCGTGTTCCTCCTGAGACCTTCCCCGTTACCTCCCCAATCATCCCTTTTGTTGTGAGACGATGCTGCCAACTTTGGCCACTGGTCACTCTCTTTGTACAGTAGAGTTCAAATCCATCAACGTCTAACGGACGGCTTTAGGATGCTCACAGCTTGAGGTCCCCAGATGCCTATTGATCTGTGTAGGTAGGAAGAGGGCACCTGAGATATTTTCAACATTTCAAAGAGCCTAATGTAAACTGTGCATTTATTGACACTAAGATTGTGCAGGTTAACTAAAATGTCAAGCTTCTTTGCTTTGGGGTGGAATTATAACTTGGCGGTACACTAATGCTGGCTATCGCATTGATCAGCTGTTCTCATTGGCAGAGCTTCCGTTGGCTTGTCTTTGAATAATTGCAGTGGGAAAATAAGTCAATCATTGCTTAACGATACGTTGTTGTTTGGACGACAGAACACAGGGCCTGTGGGGAAATGATAGGAGCAGTGGACAGTGGTGAAGAGCTAGGTAGCATTGCTTTAAACCGTGGGGACTGCTGTCCAACAGAACCCTGTAGGAGGAAGTGCTTGCCCTTTGCGGCCTCTCCATGGAGGGTTGGCTGCATCCCATTCCCCCACACTGTGGGCAGGTCACTCTGCTCAGATCCAGAGTGCTCTGTGCTTTCCCACAGAGCTCATCTTCCAAATGGCTGTGTACTGCATTCTGTCCCATCCCCTCCTTTTGTATCAGAGTCTTGCTCCTCGATTCCTAATGTGACAGTCCTTTTATCTGTTTGAATTCATGGGAACGTTACCCACTGCACCTCAAGGAGGTGTTACCAGCACACAACCTAGAAAACCTGCAATGTTCAGTGAGTGTGTGAATGAAGAAGTAATGTATTTACTCTCTCAATGAGCCACGTGCAAGGCGTCCTGCCAGGTGCCGAGAACATGGTGCCACCAGGGTGCAAGTCTGAGGGAAACTGATTCCACCCTTTCCCATGCGTGTGCACATGCAACAGGGATCATTTTGAAGCAGGGCTGCTGTCTCAGTTTCCTGAGGCATGGTTGTGATCGTTAACATTTATTGAGCAGCTACTATGCACAGGCACTCATTGACTTAAGATTCAGTCCCTGCCCTCGGGGGCTTAGAGTCAGGCTAGGAAGAGAGGACACATGCAGACCCCCCAAAATAACATAGTAAGTGCCAAGACAGCCGTAGAGACCGAAAGAGCTACTGGAGTTCAAAGCAGGCAGGGTCACTGAGGGCTGGCGGGGTTAAGAAGACCTTCCAGAAGAGCAATATTTGACAAGGTTTGGAAGGATGGATAGCACTGAGTTCAGTAGAGGGGTGGGCATTCAGGCAGCAGGGACTGTGCTGTGCAGGTGGGAGGCACCGGAGGGAGGGTTTGAGGCACCTTTCAGCTCCCAGTGTGGAGGTAGCGGCTGGTTTGGGTGCAGAGCGCTGGCCCTCCCCGGGGTGTCTGGGTAGAGTGCTCAGAAAACAGGATTTGGGTAAAGCCACTGTTTATAGAGGTTGACCTTGCTTTCCGACCATTTTCTGACACCATTTTTCCAGATACCTTTGAGAGGAAAAAAAAAGCCTCCCTCCTTCTGGGACCATGTTCAGGAATGGCTATGTGCTGGGGCGAAACCGAACAAGCACACCTTTGCGAGGACACACGCTGGTTTAGGAAGGTCCTGCAGTGTGGCTGAGGACTGGCCTCTGTGAGGGAGCCAGGGACACCTGAGTCGAGGGCTCTGGAGATTTCCCCACTCTGCTGACACCCTCTCCTGCCCTACCCCCCAGGAAGTTGTGCAATGTCAATATTTCTGGCAAACCAGGACTGAGTCGGCTCTTAAAAATTGAAGTTCCCATTTTTTAATTGGATTGTTTGTCTTCTAGAGTGGAGTCGTGTGAGTTCTTTATGTATTTCGGAGATCAAACCCTTGTCCAAGGTATCACTGGCAAATATATTTTCCAAAAAACTATGGTACATTTGCACAATGGAATGCTATGCAGCAGAAAGAAAGGAGGAGCTCCTACCCTTCACAACAGCATAGATGGAACTGGAGAGCATTCTGCTAAGTGAGATAAGCCAGGCAGTTAAAGACAAATACCATATGATCTCACCTACAAGAGGAACCTAATCAACACAATGAGCAAGCAAAACAGAATCAGAGATATGGAAATGAAGAACCAACTGACAGTAACCAGAGGGGAGGGGGGAAAGGGATAAAAGGGGAAGAAGGGGAAGGAAGGGTCATCAAGGAACATGTCTAAAGGACTCATGGACAAAGCCAAAGCAAGATAGGACTGAGGGAGGGAGGGGAAGTGGTGGTGGGAAAATGGAGACAGCTGTGCTTGAACAACAATAAAAAAAAATGGAAGTTCCAGTCCCTTCTCTCCTCAAATCCTCATCTCCATGTTCAGAGGCACTTGATTGTTGTAGTCAGAAACAAGTTCCTGTAATACCGCTGGAGTTCCCAAAGACCGGGCACGTACCCTCCACGGCAAGTGACAGCCTGTGTGAGGTTGGTTGTTGTGGCATTCAGGGGCGGAGGGAAGGGTTCATCCAACAGCTCTCTTTCTAGAAGAGCCACTGCCTGCCCGGGGAAAGCAGCACCAAGCACTTACTCAAGCAGCTCTGTAAGGCACCAACATAAATCTGATGATTTGCTTTGTTTATAGAATGAATGAGATTCTTCTTTCATCTCTGCCCAATGAGTAAACCCACCAGAAGCCTGAATTCCTTACTAGATTAGAAAAAGTATGATCATAAGTATTAAGACTATGGCTATTGTTTTCTTTAAAACAAACAAATGAACAGCCCTGGCTGGGTGGCCCAGTTGAGTGGAGCATCGTCCCAGGCACCAAAAAGGTTGCGGGTTCGATCCCAGGTCAAGGTGCATACGGGAGGCAACCAATCGATGTTTCTCACATCAATGTCTCTCTCTCTCCTTTCCTCTCTCTCTAAAATCAATAAACATATCCTCAGGTGAGGATTGAAAAATGTTTTTAAACAAATAAACAAAACAATAACGACCATATGCCCAATATGTGTGGCCCTTCAACAAAATTCCCAGGCTTCCAGAACCTCTGAGTAAACAACATCATCTTATTGTTTGATTTTGTTTTGGATTGAAAATAGTACCTCATTCTAATCACCTCTTTGCCCAAATGGGGACTGTTTTTAAAAGTGACTCCATTCTCCACAAAGATGGTGATTTGCTGCCCGGAGGGCTGTCAAAAGGCTATATCTAGACACCGAGGACCATTCTCAAAGAAAAGGGCTAAGAACATGTTTTCCGAGAGCGGCATCCCTGCAGTCCGGGCTCAGCCTATCAGGGATCTGCCTCTGCAGGTCGTAAAATGCATTTAGCTTTATAAGTTCTGGTGCTTACACTAGAATAATCAGTCACGTTACTTTATAGTCACACCTCGTACTCTTGTTCTGGAAAATCAATAAAATGAGGGGAAGGCTAGGGATATTGTGTATGACTATTTAAAAGGGAGAAAACAAAAAAATAATATTCTGTGAAAATGGTCCTCAAGGAAGCACAGCCCTAGTTCTCATAAGCAGGCTCAATTTTATCTCCAAGCTCATCACCGAGTTATTAAACCAAAGTGCCCATCACAGCCGAGACAAAAAGTACAAAAAATAAAAAAGGGAGGTAGCATGCATCCTTCGCCGGAGATCCTGGGGCCCTGGGAATTATCCGTGGTCTTTAACATGTATTTTGCAAATGTGCTCATTAATCACAGTCTTAATGTTGTGTTCCACGAAATGTTACAAACCCCAATGTTGCCTTCGCCCTGTGATGCTTCTCCACCTGGGACTGTCTCCCTCTACTCTCTTCCAAGTCAATTCTTCCCTGCATTTCAAGACCCAGCCCAAGGCCCTCCTGCTTTCCAAAGTTGCCTGGCACAGAGATGAGAAGCAAGGGTAGTGCATGAAGCTACAACAAGGCACCTAAAAGCTGCTTTGTGAGCATGTTTCCAGGTTCCTGGGGCACTCAGTGCCACAGGAAATGCCACTGAGGATGAATAGGGTGTCCAGGCAGAAGAGGGCAGTTACTAGTGGATCACATGTGTTTTATCTGACTTGCTCTCAGCAGCCGTGCCTACATTCAGCACAAATCTGCCCACATGAGGACATCAACAGATGAAACAGTCTGCAGCCTAGGTCTCAAAGGCCCTTGGTGGGCATCTAGGCCAGCTGCCCACTCCACGTGGGAATTGCTTTGGCAGCGTTCCTGATGGACACAGAGGGCCACTCACTCCTCCTAAGGCCATGGCCAGATAGCTGTGGCTATTCATTCACCTTGATGTTGAACTGAAGCCAGCACCCCCACATGGGCCCTGCTTTGCCCTCTAGACTCTGTACTCTCTGCATCCTGAACCACATCATCGACATCATCAACCTGGAGCCTGTGAGCCTGCATGGGGATAATTTTCCTGGTTGTTTCCTCTGTTCAGCAGCCCCTCCATTTCCACCAGGCTACGCAGCTTCCTGGCTGCTGACACGTCTGACCAGTCTTTTCAAGGGACTGTCGCAGACGATCTTGATGGCCCCTCTCATGGTGGCCATGTGCAGCATTCCTTAATTAAATAAGCTTAGGTAAGTAAAGTGAAACATTTCTTTACTAGAAAACTTTTCAGGGCCAAGGCCATGGTCAAGGGGCTTCTTGCCTTTGTTTTCTGTTAGGAGTCTTACAGTTTCAGGCGTACATTTAAATCTTTAATCCATTTCGTTAATTTGTGCGGATGGCAAAAGATAAGGATTCAATTTTATTCTTTTGCCTGCGCGTGCTCACTTCTCTCAGCATTATTTATCGAAGAGAGTATCCCTTCCCCTTTGTGTATTCTTGGCTTTTTTGTCAAAAATTAATTGACTGTATATCCATGGGTTTATTTCTAAGTGCTTTATTCTGTTCCATTGATCTGTATGATGTCAATGTCAGCCTCTCTCGACTACTATAGCTTTGCACTGGAATTTGAAATCAGGAAGTGCCTCCCGTTGTGTTCTCTCTCAGGATGGCTTCAGCAATTCAGGGTCTTTTCTGGTTCCATACAAATCTTAGGATTTTTTTACTTCTGTGGAAATACCATTGGAATTTTGATAGGAGTTGCATTGAATCTGTACATGCTTTTGGGTAGTATGGGCATTTTAATGATGTTAATTCTGATTCAGGGACACAGGATCTCTTTCCATTTATTTGTGTCTTCTTCATCAACATCTTATCATTTTTGGTGTACAGATCTTTTACCTCCTTGAAGTATTTTATTCTTTTTGATGCAGTTGTAAATGTGCTTGTTTTCTTTATTTCTCTTCCAGAGACTCTGTTGTATGTATATAGGAATGCAACTGATTTTTATATGTTGATTTTGTATCCCACCATTGTACTGAATTTGTTAATTAGTTCTAACCGTTTTTTTAGTGGTCTTTAGGATCACATACGGGTATACATGATCATGTGATCTGCAGACAGAGACAGTTTTACTTCCGCCTTTCCGATTTGGAGTCCTATTATTTCTTTTTCTTGCCCAATTGCTCTGACTAGGACTTCCAGAATTATGTTAAATAAAAGCGGTGAGAGTGGGCATCCTTGTCTTGTTCCTGATCTTAGTGGAAAAGCTTTCAGCCTTCCACTGTTGTGTATGATGTGAGCTGTGAGCAAGTCATATAGGGCCTTTATTATGTTAAGATACATTCATTCCTTCTGTACCTAATTGGTTGAGAGTTTTTAACTATGAAAGGAAGTTAAATTTTTGTCCGATGCTTTTCCTACACCTATGGAGGTAATCATGTGATGTTTACACTTTATTCTGTTAATGTGGTGGATCATACTTATTCATTTGTGTGTGGTGAGCCATCTTTGCATCCCAGGGAGCAAAGGTTTCTTTTAAATACGCTCTGGGGCTGGCTGGCTGTGAGTCTAGAATCAGAATCCAGTTCTCCCACATGGGAAGCAAGCTCTCTGAGAAAGAGATTTTCAGGTACAACGATAGACTTTTCCATTATAGTCTTAAGTCTTAATAACTCCTAATCATGTTTTACTTTAACCTGGTCTTAGACCGAGACTTGATCAGAACCCGATCTCACCCTGATTCCTACTTTAATGTCTATTTGGTGGACACCTCTGGGTCTCAGGATCCTGACCCTTAAATGCCACTTGGCACTCAAAGCCCTTCCACCTTCCCGATGCAGCTCTTCTCAGCCTCCACCACGAGCACATATATACTTGTTTTAACTGTTCAGCTACTTAATGGAACAGCTTCCGTTTACCTTTCTCACTGTCTCATCAGCCAAGATGCTCCCCCATTACTCCAAACTCCCCTGTATGTCTTACTTTCCTGGTAGAAATAGCGAGAATACCGTCCCAAAACATCCATTCCCAAAGCATAAAACCTCCATGCCCAAAGCTGTCCTCTGCACTGCCAGAGAGGAGCAATTTCCTACTCTTTTGGGTCAAGTTTCTTTCCCCCTTTTTTTTTTTTTGTGATCAGCAGCTCATACCCATTAAAGGAATATGGAACATGCAAAAAGACTAAGAGAAGAAATAAAAATTACTCATAATCCCACCATTGAAAAAAGAACATGATTAATATTTGGGTTATTTCCTTATACTCTTTCTTAAAGGATAAAGAAATCTTTCTAACAGGAATCCAGCTGCCAGTTCTTAGGTGTGCTTGAGGGTTTAAGTGCAGCAGAAGTTAACGTTGCCTCTAGCAATATTCAATTTGTACAACTACTTTCTCATAGAACAAATCTCTTCCAGGAGTAAGAATTTCAAGCAATTTTATACAGAAAATTTGTAAATGTTTCCTCACGTGTGCTAATCACATTTGCGGTGCTTCTTGGACTTCTAGCTAATATATGCTCCACCCCAGCTCTGATCTCCTTACACCCCAACCCACGCTGCTCAGCCACCTAACTGCCAACTTGGATGGCTATCAATTGAAAAAATCATGTCAAGTGCCGTTTTGGGAGAGCCATCAAAGTATACTTAACAATTACGACGTGTTTATTCATTAAGTACAGGGGCCCTGATTGCTGCTCTCCAAGGTGAGCAGGGCCGCAAAGATGCTCCACCTGCAACAATTAGAAAAGTGGTTGCCAAGTAGGCACAAAATAAAGATCCAGTAGGCTTTCCAGAAAGGGGATGGTTCGTGTGCTCCAAACATTTGTGCTGAGCTGTGAAGGCTAAGAGAAGAACCAGGAAGACAAATACCAGCAGAGATGAGAGGCTGGAATGAGCCATCAGCCAACGTTTATTAGGTGCCAAGCACGTGCCAGGCGCTGTGAGAGAAAGAGAGGAGGTGAGAGAGACAGAACAGCAGCACTGAGTGGGGGCTTGCACGTGCCTTGGTGTAAAACTGGAGGAAACGCTTCCCTGAGGCAATGTCCCTGAGCTTAGCCTTGGAGAAAGGAGCAGAGGAGGGCACTCCAAGCATGGCCCCAGCCAGGGCAAAGGCACCTGCTGCCACGTGACCCTGCAGAGAACTGTGAACGGCACAGGATGTGAGGGGGCAGATGGGGGGTGAGGAGATATGGCCACTGAAGGACGCAGGAACCAAACCCTACATCCTGGATGCCAGGCTGATCAATGTGTGCTTCTTAACTGACTTCCATGAAAGCAAATGCTAGAAGACTCTTGGGCCATGGACAGGTGTTTCCAGAATTATAATGAGATAGGAGACCTCGTCCCTACCCCAAAGGAGCTCACCGGCTGGTTGAAGAGGCATGAAACCACCCTGGCGTCCCTCCTAATTTCACCTCCTCAGAGTTGAGGTGTTTCATTGCGACCTTACCTGGCCCGATGGTGGCTCTAACTCTTCAAGGAAAGGCGAAGGAGTTTAAATGTTCGAGACGTGCCACCCTACACAGTTTCTCCTCAGGGCTTTCACGGAGCACCCCTCTCTCTCCCACATGTCCCCTCTTAAGAAAAATGAGGGGCCACTTCAGTCAAGCTGATGTCTGTTGCTCAGTGACTACTTACTTAGTCCTGCCTGGAAGAGGAGGGTCCGCAGCCCAAGGATGGTCTCCTTGAGCTGAATCAAGGGATAGACCCAAGGGCATCAGAGCCATGGCCACAGCCACTCCCTCCCACTGCTCCTCTCCTTCTGGAATATTCTCTTGAGATCTTGAGCTTACCCTAGAACCTCCACGTCCCCCCTGCCATGGACATCTGATCCAGACTTCCTGTTTCCTGACCTTGTCCCAGGACCTTGCTCCACGCTTGGCACACATTAACAGATCAATAAATATTTTTGCGTTAACAGGTGGAAGTCAGCTGTCATTTCCTATTTACCACCTCTGCTTCATGCTTTTATCTAATCTCTGTGTCTTTGACCTGGATTATTAATGTGGCCCCGAGAACACATTACAAATGCACAGCTGCCTTGCCAAACGTGTGGTGTTATTGCCCGTGACTCTCTGATCTACACTGATTATAAACACCCAGTTACAGCAGCTTATCGGCCAGGACACATGGCCCTTTCCATGACCGGAGCCACATTAATGTATGCAATTCATTCATTCATTGACTGAACATTTATCGAGGCCAGACTATCCGCCAGGCACTGAGCTGGGAGTAAGAATACAGAAATGAAAAAGACACAAGAAAGACAGAAACAAACATGTAGAAAAGCATATAATAGAAATGTGGACGCTGCCAGACCACCTGCAGGATGTAGGTGAGACACTCTTTGAGAACCACAGTCCCGGCATAGCTATTGATGAGAAATTAATATTAATAAGAAATTAAAAATATACCTAAAGCATGAGAGACTTATTTTCCTCTGCATTGAGGTTCATGAGAGTGTCTGGTGTCTACTGAGTAAGCCCCCTCCCACCTGTCAGGCCCTGGGCTGAGCAGGGAAAGCCAGTGAGATGGATTCATGGGGTGGGGTGGGGGGCAGGGCTACCATTTGCACGTGGCCCGTCTCAGGGCAAGATGAGCTACACCACAATAGGGAAGTTCAAAAGATAATCAAACCAGTTAAAAAGCAATGCAGCACTGGGACCACAGCCACCTTTCAGAGCCTGGTTCCAAGCAGTAATTTCATCACACAGCACGTCAGACGTGAATTTCATTTTCAGCTCTGCGTATTCCGAAAGAATGACACCTCACATTTGCATCATGCCTGATGCTTTTCAAAGTGCTTTCCTAGCTATTAATCCAGAGGAGGCTTTCCTACCACTGGAAACATACATTGAAATTCTGTTCAAACTCAAGTTCCTTATTATTTTTTCCCACTTTCCCCTCAAACACCAGAGCCACCTAAATCCAGGTGCTCATGGTTGAGAAACTCTTGTAAGTTTAATCGACAAGGTGAATATGCGTGAAGGTTGCCTATGGTGGGACCTTTGATTGAGCCAGATGTCGGAAAACTCGTTGAATTAACTATCACAGGGAGCTCTTCCCAGTTTGGATCTGAGATCCTTTCAGGGTCTGAGACTTTGTGGGTCCTGCATGCACTGTTTATGTAGGAGTCCATTCCCTTTTTTCAGACCGTATTAGAAAACAAGGAAATTAGTTCCACCACTTTGTCGATAAACCTACAGAAATCACTCTCAACGACTTCCCACAAAGTAGCCCCCGATGCTACAGAGCAACGCCCTCCTTTCTGTGTTTAATGTAACATGGACCAGAAGGCTGATTCTGCCGTAAATCCAACGTGTGGACAGGATCTGAGACACACACGGTGAGAAGACAGGGCGGCGTGCAAGGACATACTTCTCCCCAAACCTTTCCAGTTTGGTTCTTTTTCCATCTCTCTCCAACTTAATTACGTGTAGTGCTCTCAGTCACTGAATCACCAGCCTTTCCTGACACCTCTCAGTCTCATACATTTTAGCAAAAGATTAACCTGACTGTTTGCTTTTCATTCTGAAGCTGTGTTAATACTCAACTCCCTCTAGATTAGAAAAAAAAGAAAAACACACTCCCACGTCCCCCACCTGGCTCCAGCAAGGCTCCCGGGCCGCAGTTCCTGACAATATCACAGTCCTTGGGACATGCCGCTGTGACTTACCATTTCAGGAGGGCCACGAGGACTACAGACAGGGCCACCGTCAGCATGGAGCCGTTCACTTCCAGTTTGAGAAACCCCAAGACTTCCATTGTTCCTCAGGGACCCTTGAGGGGTGTCCTCCAGAAGAAAGAGGCCGGCTGATCGTCCTGCCGTTACAGACACCAGGATCTGCAGGTGGCAGAAGGAGGAGGCAACCAGGAAAACAGCACATCCAGTGGATCCCCAAAATGTGCTCCTTCTCAGAGTGTCCGCTTATAAAGAGGAAGAAAGAGGAGGGAAAACAAAGGGTTTCTGTGTAAGGCAGTGAATCAGCAACTTTATTTTCTTGATGACTGCACTGTCCATAAACATTTATGTTAACTTCCCTGGGAAGCAGCGGCCCAATAGGCCCCATGTTGGCCGAGAAACAAAATGGTTCAACCATGGATTTCGACTCCGACAAGTGATCCTTAGAGAAATATAGGAATTTGTCACTAAATGGAGATGTGGGGAAAGAGATTTTATATATCCCAGAAAAACTTGTGGTGGACCTCAGCCTGAAGGACCTCCATCCCCCAAAGCTCATTGGTTCCTGGGGCCTCATGATCTCTCTAGGGTCAGAGGTGACTGGTAGCTGGCTATTGGATCAGACCCAGAATTTTGCCTTAGATTAGTGCTCTCATCCTGAGTTGAAGAGTTTCTTAAGGGTCCAAAAACATGTCCATGGACTCCTGCATGGATCCTCTGTTCTAGCTCTGAGCTTATCTGGCTAAAGGAGACTGAATCCTTTTTTGCTTGTTAGTCATTATGTGACACCTGTAGTAACGGGGTGGGGGTATCCGAGTATAGTGGTCCAGGTATGGGAAGCAGCCGACAAGAGGCAGGGATGTTGACGGAGGCCGGGTAGCACAGAGCCGCGGTCAGAAGCTGGGTTTCATTTCATGGGCCACTTAGGGACTTAACAGGGTCATCTTTATGTGTGTTAAAGTCCTTCTGGCTACATGTAAAGAAGCCCTTGCTCCTTGGAACGGAGCAAGAGAGAGGAAAAGCAGGGAAGCCATTGAGAAGACTGGCACGTCCATCCTGAGATGCTGCCGCTTGGACTGCAGCCAGGGTGGAGGTGGGCAGATGACTTGGGACTGTATTTGCGGGCAGACTCTGCAGCATTTCCTGGCAGATGGGACATGAAGGGGAAGGTGGGAACATGTCCAACTCCCAGGTTCCTGACTTGATCTACAGGTGTCTAGGATGCCATTAACTGCGTGGGGGAAGATGGGGTCTCGTTGGAAAAATCAAGAAGTTCAGTTTGGGTTTTGTTGAGTTTGAGATGCTGAGGAGACAGACATCTGAATGGGACTGTCCAGTCAGGGAGCACTCTCGGCTGAAACTATAAGTGACAATGTGAGTAATGACAATGGCGTGTGTCGGTCACTATTCTGACAGCATTTCATTTGGGTTGACTCACTTAATCTTCCTAGAAGCAAGTTTACCGCCCACTGAGGTAGAGTAATCCCATTTTGTAGGTGAGGCATGGGAGGGAGCACTCCAGAGCCCATTCTTTTCACAAAAGTTTATGTTCAAACTCACACGCCATCGATATACAAATGGTATTTAAATCCAGAGCAATAGATGAGCTACAACTACAAACAAGAACGTGACCCACCCAAGTACCAAGCACTTTCCTTTTCTCTGACCATTGCCCTGCCTCCCTGGTTTGCATCCCTACTTAGGTGTCCCCCAGCAGCTGCACCTCATCTGGACCCCAGTGCCCTATGCTCCAGCCCAGCCCTTTCAGACACCCCCTCTCCTCTCCTTGTGCTAGGTCTCCTTTGTCCCATCCAATCAGCATGTACTGAGCTGTTAACAGATCTGTGCACTCCCCCCTCTCAGAATGGAGCTGCACTTCTACCAGGGGCATGTGAAACATGATGCTGTGGGGTGTGGAGGGTAGCAAGCTGGCGTGGAGGAAGCAAGTTCATGACCATGGGCTTCAGCGTTAGAAAGACCTCCGATATTATTGGGAGCAGTGTATGTGTCAGAACAAAATTTTTCTTTTAAGATTCAAAGGTGAAATAAAAGTGAGAAGTGCTGGTGAAGGACCCAGCAGCAAGTTTACTCACTACAGAAAGGCCTCTCTGACACTAGAACCTGCTGATGTGCCCCGTGAAGCTCCAAGCGTGGGATGCCAAATGCAGCATTTCCCCAGTGTATGTGACCACTGAGTCCCTCTTTAAAAAAAAAAAATCCTTACCCAAGGATATGTTTATTGATTTTAGAGAGAGAGGAAGGGGGAGAGGGGTGGGGGGAGAGAGAGAGAAACATTGATGTGAGAGAAAAATATCATTTGGTTCCCTCCCGCACATACCCCAACTGGGGATGGAACCTGTCACCTAGGTATGTGCCCTGACCAGGGATTGAACCGACAACCTTTCAGTGTACTGGGTAGCACTCCAACCAACTGAGCCACCCAGCCAGGGTGACCACAGAGTCCCTCTGAAGGGATATTTATCAACACATCCCAGATGCAGTGTTCTTAGAAATGCGCTTTGACAAATGTTGACCAAGCCTGTGCCTTATTTACAGAGGAGAAAACAGAAACCCAGAAAGGAAGTGATTGGTACAAAGTCCCTTAGCTGCCTAGCGAAGAATCCAATGTCATCTGTCTTTCTAGTCTCTGCATCTAGAATATGCCCCTCACATCACCCCGTGGACATGTCACCCATACATACACCTGGCACAGCAGCTGTCCCATTCATAGAGAAAGCTCACAATGCTGGCGGCCAGCTCTGAGGGGGCGCTAGCTTCCCTGCAGACATCATGCTCACTCACTCATTCCTTCAACTGGTAGTCTTGGGGCCCTTCCTGTGTGATCTGTGGTGAGATGATCGCACCCCTTCTACACTCGCCTCAGAGCATAGATAATACTTGGAGAACTGTGGGCCACAAATTAACTGAGATGGAGTGGAAGGGTCAGGTATAAGAGATATCAAGGATTTTCATCAGGAAAATAATATGATTAAGGGTATATTACAATTTTTCCTTGGCTGGTGTGGCTCAGTGGATTGAGTGCCAGCCTGGGAACCAAAGGGTTGTCAGTTCAATTCCCAGTCAGGACACATGCCTGGGTTGTGGGCCAGGTCCCCAGTAGGGGGCACATGAGAGGCAACCACACATTGATGTTTCTCTCCCTCTCTTTCTCCTTCCCTTTCCCTCGCTCTAAAAATAAATAAATAAAATCTTTAAAAAAAGGATGTATGACAATTTTGATATCTATGTTGCAAGGCAGGACACTCTGGCCAAGATATTTTCAGGGTGAAGGGCAGGCTGTTGCAATGGTATTTACCATAACTAAGCATCAGATCTTTATTCTCTGGAATATTTTCTTTTTAAAAATATGTCTATTAGAAACAATCAGTCTGGCTGGTGTGGCTCGGTGGATTGAGCACTGGCCTGTGAACCAAAAGGTCGCTGGTTCAATTCCCAGTCAGGGCACATGCCTGGGTTGCAGGCCAGGTCTCTGGTTGGAGGTGTGCAAGAGGCAACCGATCCATGTATCTCTTGCACGTTGCTGTTTCTCTCCCTCTCTTTCTCCCTCCCTTCCCTTCTCTCTGAAAATAAATAAATAAAATCTTTTAAAAATAAAAATAAAAACAACTGCACAGAACTGTATAAAACATACCTTTTTCTATGCATACATAAACACGGGCATATTTTTTGTTTTTATGGAAACAAAATCACCATATCCATGTCGTTCTGCAAATGGCCTTTCCCACTCACTGTGACGTGCCTGTCTTTCTGTGCTCATACCTGGAAACAGAAATACGTCTTTCACTACTTGGGATTCCACCATGTGGATGTATTGTAATTAGCCTGCCCTTTGTTGAATGGCATTTGAGTTGCTTCCAAGCTTTCCCAACTACAAAGGAGGCTGCAGTGACCGTCCTTGTACATATCCCTGTGGCCTTGTGTGAGGATATCCCATGTGACGTTCATAGAAGTGGCATTGCCAGGCCCAAAGACATGCATTTCACAGGTGCTGGGAGGTGCCGCCCTCTGCACAGGCAGCCTCTCTACTTCCTGCTGGAGCTGGGTGCTGTTACCCCACTTGGTTGGACACCCCCCGCAGCTCTTCCCCTCCGCCGCAACCTACTCCGAGTCTTTTTTTTCCCCACTTCCAGGCAAACACCTCCCTGAGAGCTGGGTCAACTGTTTTGACTTAAGTCTTGTGTTTCTCTTGAAAGCTCTCACTCCATCAGTTCTGTGGTATTTCCTCCACGTTCCCTGTGTTTCAAATCTGCCCGTGCAGCTGTCTGAGTGGTGCCTTCTTCCTCTTCTGAAGGTTCCCAGCTGGCCATGCTAAGCCTCATGTCTCCAACGAGGTTGGAGGCGCCGGCAGGACCCCGAATAAAAGGACAACAGGGCGCCGTGCAAATCCAGAGAACGTTTCCATAGAACCTTATCGCAGCCTCCGAGCCAGCCTAGGAGGAGGTGAACGGGACTTTCATTCTTCTGTTCCCAAGGGAAGAAACTGCAGCTCAGTGAGGTTACAAGACTGTCTGAAATCTTACAGTGAACACACTCCAGAGGCCAGGCTGAGGCCCCCGTCTTATGGCTTTAAACCCAGTGTTTTTCCCACTACATATAAAGTCACTTCTCAGGCCTGGCCGGTGTGGCTCAGTGGATTGAGTGCCAGTCGGAAAACCAAAGAGTCACCGGTTAGATTCCTAGTCAGGGCACATGCCTGGGTTGCGGGCCAGGTCCCCTGTAGGGGGTGCACAAGAGGCAGCCACACTTTGGTGTTTCTCTTCCTCTCTTTCTCCCTCCCTTCCTCACTGTCTAAAAATAAATAAAACCTTTTTAAAAAGGTACTATTAAAAAATAAAAAAAAAAATCACTTCTTGGTTTAAATATCTATAGTTCGCCAAGCCAGCCCACATCTGCGATATAGTTTGCTGCTATGTTTGCCCTGGATGCAGGGTTGCTGCGGACTGCTAGAGCAGAGGAAGGGATGGTGCATGTCGGTGGGTGGCTTTATCTCCTTGCAGAAGATACTAGCGCCCTTTTGGGAAGGTGGAAAACTTCAGCTGGCCCCAGTCCCCTTGACACCATCCAGTGTCTTAGGGACCCTGTGTCCCATTTCTGGGAACATGGGGTCAGCTGAGGGGGTCTCATATGCTCCTTCATTCCTTCAGTCAGTATACCTTTGTGGGACAATTACTAGGCAGCAGACATGGAACCCTGACATGTAAGGTCTGGACCTCGCCACCAAGGGGCTCAGCTTCCAGGAGAGGGAAGCGGACGGATGTATATCTAAGTGCTATCAGTGTTGGAGGTACTGTGACAGAAGTACCTACAGGCAGGACATGGGGGCGGGGGGTAGCGGCAAAAATAGAAGGAAGGATCCCGGTGAAAGGTTTGAGCCAGTGATATGGAACCCAGACCAGACAGGTGACTGCACCCAGCCGGGCAGAGGGGACACCACTAGCATTCACTCAAAGGCATCAGAAGCTTGGGGTAAGGGGGATGGGCAGGGAGATGCCCAGGTACTGGGTCACATAAGGCACTGCAGGCCATGCTGAGGAGTTTACACTTTATTCCAGGGTCAGTGGGAAGCCAGAGTGGTACCTAAACCTGAGCAACAGCATGACTCAGTTTGCTTTCAGAAGTGCCCCTCAGGAGGCAGACTGGATGGGTTCTACCTGAGATGGGGACATGGGTGAAGAGACCACTGGTCAGCTGGGTAAGAGAGGGTGGTCTGAATATAACAGTAGACCTAGACATGGGGAAGAGAGGACCAGAGTTTGAGATGACTGGGAAGGTGGAATCAACAGTGTTTGACCACTGGTTGGATATGGGGGTGGAGGAGAAGAGGTCGTCAGGATAACTCTTTGATTTCTGGCTCCATTGACTGGGCCCATGTGGTGGCATCCACAACAATGAGGACCTGGGAGAAGGAACAAGGAGGGGAAATGACTGTGGTTTCAGCAGGGAGGCCAGCTGAGCGTGAGGCCCCTGGTGGCCACTGAGGTGAAGGTGCTCAGGAGGCAGCCAGATCTGGAGAGGTCAGGAGAGACCTTCAAAGCAGAGAAGGAGTTTCTAGAGCCCTCTGCCTGTGGATGGGGTGAAGCCATGAGGACACAGCTGGCCACAGAGAACAGGTAGACACTGAGAAGTGGGCCCCAGAACAACATCAGTGAGAGCAGCCTTGTGGGCATAAAAAAAGAAGACCTTGGAGAGATGGAGGAGGGACAATCAGAGAGAGAGCAGAGGGTCCCTATTTCGATGCTTAAACGAGGTAGCTTTTTGTTTCCAAAAGAGCTGCGTTTGAATCTAGCCACTTCAGCTCCCAAGGTTGGAGGGTCTTGAGGTGCTATTTAACTTCTCCAAGCCTCAGCTTCTCATTTGTAAAGTGGGGCTAAGTGTACATCCTTCACAGGGCTGTTGGGATGGTGGGGTATGAGGTGACTGTGTGGCATCCTTGGCAGAGCCCTGACCCATAGTGAACACTTGTGTGTATGGTCTGTGATTCTTGTTCCCAACACCACAGGAAGACAGTTGTAAGAAGCAGGAAATGTCCAAGGGCAGTGAATGTTACAGAAAGGCCAAAAGAGGTGGTCACCAAAGCATTTTAGGGTTTGGCAGCTAGGTCGTTACTGCCACCCCCAGAATGGTTTTGGTGAAGTGGGGGGATGGAGAGACAGAATGAGAGAAAAGGAAGTTTGGGAAGGACTGATTAGGGAGGACACAGATTTGGACCAGGTAGGGTGGCATCTCCAGGTGCCACTATCAGTGGGGCCCACGTGAAGCAAGAACATCTCCTCTTAGGAGACCTGTGGGAGACAGCAGCCATCTGTGTGTTCCCCCAACCCCCGTGATAATGCGGGATTGTCTCCTCACGGTTGCTATGGAAACATGGATGGGTTTGTAAACAGTTTTAAGGTCTATGTTAAATCTTGGTTTTGTATTGGTTGTAAGGGCAGGGACCATATTTTATATATCATTGTGCAGCCAACCACCTGTCACGCTGCAGTGGTATATACTCGCTTGGCTTTCATTAACACGCACAGGCTGATCGCTCCCAAGTGTCTCCTCTGCAGCCCAGTTTCAGTCCTGAGTTTCAGACTAGCATATCCAGTTGCCCACTGTAACTCTTCCACGGATGCTGCAGACTTGGAATGTCTAAAACTAGACCCGTCACTGCAGCTCCTTTCTCCAGTAACCTCTTGCCCTCACCCCATGTTCCCCATCTCAGTCAAGGGTGCCTCCTTCCACTCAGCTCCCAAGTCAGAAACCTGGGCTCATCCTTGACTCCTTCTCTCCCAGCCCCCCACCTCCACATCCAGTTAATCACCAAGCCCTGTTGGTTCTGCCTACTAAGTCTCTCTCATTCTGGCCAGTTCATTTGACTTCATTTCACTGACTCCATAAATGTATTGGCCTCTAGTTGGGTTAGATGCTGTTCTAGGCGATGGGAATACAATGCGGCAGGGCAGCAGACAAGCTAGATTTCTGATCTCATGGAACTTGCATCTAGAGAAGGATCCACCCACATCGCAGCTCTATCTCACTAGATTGCAACTGTCTCCTAACAGCCTCCCTGCCTCTCATTCGTTCTTTGACATTGATTTGTTGAGTTTGTGCTGGGTGCCTGGCACCATGCTGTGTGTGCCTGAAGAACGGAGAGAATGGCCCGCGTGGCTGGGAGGCATCAAGCCAGGGGAAATGTAAGACTGGATGATGGAGGAGGACAGGTGGGGTCAGAACACTGACGACCTGGTGTGTCATGTGAAAAATGTACTGTTTCCTTCTGGAATGAAAGGGAAGCCATTGAAGGGAGGGCTTTCAGCAGGGGAGTGACATGATGTATCTAGGCCGACTCCATCTCACCCGGTTTCATTATTAAAATGAACATGGAGCTTATTAGACAATAGGCTAACATCGTACGTCAGTGGCGTCCAGGTGCCCCGATCACACAGTGGGGGCTCTGGAGCATTGCTACCACTCAGTGCTGTGCGTTTCATCAGAAGGCGGGGACAACTTGTCGAGCACGGGCTGCTCCTGACATTGCGATCAGACATGGCCTGTCCTGTTTCCTTCACATTTCAGCCCCTCGATCGATTCATGTCACCCACGATCTCAGCTTGTCAGATGTTAGCACTTCCTAAATTGTCATCGAGTCTCTCCTGGCACTCCCTGCAGCTGAGCGTGGCTGCATGTTGATGGTGAGGCGTAGTTCTGCTGTGAACACGGAGAGCCAGCAGATGGCTTGATTGCCTCGAGGCAAGTCTTGGAGCTTCCAGGCAAGCTAGTGCCTGGAACAGCATTTCTCACCTCCTAGTCACGGGGTGCGGGAAGAGCTCGGGGAGACCGACTGCCTGCCCAGAAAGCAGAATCCAGAAGCCACAGAGCTTGGCAGCAGGCTGCAGTGATATTCCAGGGGAGTCAGCACCCCGCAGTCACGACGCAGAGTGAAGAGGGCACTGTGACAAATGCATGGGGCCCGATAATGGGGGATCCCCGAAGCAGAAGATAGAAGTTTTGGCAGCAGGTGCCTTCAAGGAGCAGGTAGGAGGATCTCAGTCCCCAGAATGGCAATACAGAAGTAAGAATTGAGTCCTGAGGGTGGAGGGCGGGGAGGGGAGAGCAGATAGGATAAGGGTTGTAACAAGGACCCTCCAATCTCAAGGGCTTGATGCTATAGAAGTCTATTTCCTACTCACCTAACAGCCCAAATGTGGGCTTTCTGCGGACAGCTTACCTGGCAGTGATTTGGGAACATAGTTTCCCTCAGTCTTGTTATCACCCCCGCCCTCTGTCATCTACTACCCCTCAGATGCCTCTGCTGGGTCATTGGCAACCCGCTGGCCAGTGGGGGCTGGGGGGTGGGAATAAATACATACATGTATTCAGTCAGGAAAAAATCCAGCCACTGTTAATGTAATGAGAATGGTTTACAGAACATCCAAGTACCCAGGCAGCCAAGGAGAGTGGACTGGAATGTGTGTGCATGAACAATGATGACTTCACTGTACTAGTCAGTGGGGGTGGTAGCTGCCGTTGAGTGAGCGTGTGCGCTGTGTGGCCAACACATTCAAATTGACCGAGCGAGTAGAGCAGTGAATCTGCATCAACTTTTGTGTTAAGCTTGAATGTTCCTCCACGGAAATTATTTGGATGATTCAGAAGGCTTTTGGGGACAATGCAATGAGTGCAGCTCACATAAAAATGTGGCACAAACGCTTCAAAGATGGTCAAGCACCTGTCGAAAGTGATCCACGTTCTGGAAGGCCTGCAACAAGCAGAACACCTGAGAATGTTGAACGTGTATGGGCTGCAATCAACAAAGGTCAGCAACTGACAGTGTGGGAACTAGAAGCTGATCCCGGAATTCCAAAAACTACAGTGTTTGAGATTTTGACACAGGATCTTGGCAGGAAACATATCGTGACAAAATTTGTTCTGCAGCTTCTGCTCCCGGAGCCGAAGGGACATCGTGCTGCAGTTGAGAGAACTGTGTGAGGTCCTAAGGTGCCTACTTTGAAGGAAACTGAGGTGTCATTGTCCTATGTACAATGTTTCTTATATCTTCTTCAATAAATGTCTCTATTTTTCACAATATATGGCTGGATACTTCCTGGACAGACCTCATCATGTATTGTGTGTATGTGCTTATAAGGTCTTTAACAGGTCAGACCTGGAAGTGGCGCTAAACACCCCCAACCTCATTTCCTTGGCCACACCTACCTGAAAGGTCCTAGCTCCCTCCCCATCTGCACTGGTCTGTGTGCTGAGGCCCCAGAGTGCCTATACCTGGGCCCACCTGAGTTCGGGCAGGCTGTGTGCCAACCTATCCCTCTCCTAAGAGGCCAGACTCCTACTTGTGCATTCTCAGCACTGAGACTGGATGTCACCTCCAAGGAAGGCTCCCAGACCACCCGTGATGATGAATCATACCTCTGTGTCCTGCCATAGAGCCCAAGCTTTCTCTACTGAAGTTGCCTGATCCACTTTATGTTTACACTCTAGATGTAAACTTCTTGAGAACAGAAACTGTATCTGATTCAATGGTGTATTCCCAGTGACTAGGAGAAAGCCTACCTGTCACTCAGTAGGTGTTCAGGAAATGTTTGTTGAGTGAATAAATGCAGTTCTGCCTGTGTTTCAGGTAGCAACCACCAGGTGGCAATAGTGCTCTTTGGGTTATGGAGGTAGGTGTTAATGCTCTCTCTGGGAGAACACCTGAAATAAACTGAGGTTTGTTCCCACAGTCCAAGCACTTGGTTAATCTATGAAATATGTCAGTTAATGAAAGTAATCACAGAATCATTTCTCAAGTTAGACTATCTAAGAAAAATATAACAAGTGCAATACTGTAAAGAAAGGAAGAGGCAGAGCGGAAAGCACGCTTGAGCCCTCAAGTCCTTGGTACCACTCCCCGCAGGACCTCAGTATGGCGCTATTTATCTCAAAGACCTGAGGATGTCCACTCAGATGCCTGAGCATTTGCTGTTTCTGAAGCTGTCCCAGCCTGACACCCCTGCGGCAGCCTGCACCTGTTCCGGGTTCACTGGTTCTAATTTTACTTGCTTATCTTATCAGGGTTCTGCCAGCAGACCAGTTTGGCTGCAGCAGAGGGTTCATAAATAAGGCTGGTGAGAGATAAAGTTGGAGCGGCCAGGAGGGGCCAGCAGGAGGAAGCCCTGGACACCAGGCCGAGGAGTGTGGACTTTACCCCCCACACCACAGAGCAGCAGGGATAGAGCCTCATGGCACACACACGTGTCTGTGTGTGTGGGCGGGCAGGTGGGCCTGCACATGTGTGCACAAGTGCAACGCCATGGGGTGGGGAGGGAGGGAGGGATATGCGTTGAATGGTGCCGAGACGGATGCTTGATGGGGGCTGAGGGGGATACTGAGGCAACTGAGGCAAGAGAGACCCGCCGGGGGACCTCTGCAGTAATCCAGGAAGTAGGGCTGAGGCCTGAGACCAGTGGAGGACATGGACGGTGGACATCTGGTGGCTTCAGCAGATGTTCTGTAGGTAAATCAACTCATTGAAAGAAGAGGGGGAGGAGAGGGTCTAGGAAGCAGGCCCGCCACTGGGCTAAACCTTGACTCCGTGAAAATTAGAGAAACACATGTCCTTCCCAGGGACTTGACTCCTACAAAGCTCCCAGGTGGAGAGTGCCCTGGAGTCATTCCATGCCCACCCTGCTCCACAGCAGCCCTGAGAGGAAGACTCCAGGTTCCAGCCTGGATGAGGGAGACAGGGATGCTGTGGGGGGAACTCCTGAGAGGAATGGGGGAGAGGCCCTGACAGCTGGGTTTAGGAGAAGCAGCGCCCTGAGTTTCATGCATCTCTAAAGCTGTGGTTCTCAGACTGCAGCAGGCGTCACGGGGCGGTGGGGGGAGGGGGTGGCATTAAAACACAGATTGCCAGGCCCCGCCATCAGAGTTTCTGATCTGGGAGCTTTCAGCTGGGGCTGAAGAGTTTGCATGTCTTCTAATCTCCCTGGTGCCGCTGAGGCTGGGACCGTGCTTGGAGAAGGTGCTTCTCACCCCTGGCTGTGCATTCGAAGCTGGTGGGAGATTTTTTTACATGCTGAAGTCAGAGCCCCTCCCAGACCATCTGGATCAGAATCCGGGGGGAAAGAACACAGAACAACACCTCCTGCAGGGTTTTGCCTCCATCTACATGTCAGAGTCAGAGCCAGCACCTCTGGGATCACTCGGGTCCAAAGTCACTGCTGTGGGTGGGCCGCAGAGCATTAGCACCTTCTCTGGCTTCTGTTTATGACTTTTCGCCATTTTGCCTCCAACACCTCCCCTTTCCCCCCAAACAGGCCTCAGCTTCCCCTTTTTCTCTGAGAGGTGTACCAAACGGGCCAGAACCATCCACTCCTTCCTCGGGATCAGTGTGAACTATGTCACATTGGGTTCTTTCACCATAAGCACTTGACACTTTTCTTTTTCTAGCTCTTATTACAGAACTTTCTATTCTGCATTTCCTATAGGCAGGTCATGCTGCTTACCACAGACCTGCTCACCTGCTGAATAGGGGCGACCCCTCCCCCACCTCCTTCTCCAAGGTGACCTCCTCTGACCTCAGCCCTGGTCCACCCCCGCACTTCACAGCGCCCACCTGTTTGGGGCCAACGTGTCCTATCTCCCGATAGGACTATTTGAGCTTCTGGAAGAACTAGAAGTGAGTCCTTTGTCACAACATGGCAGGGAAAACATGAGGTAACATAAGGTGTGTGTGGGATAGAAGTAAATATGAGTCTGAAATTCCCCATAATTACATAATGGAGAGGTGTTGCCAAGGTAAATTAATAAGAAAACAGTTGGGTGATGTTTACCAACAAAAGCAGTTCAGGGTATGCTATTCCCTGCTTTTTCTTTCTCAAATGAACCAGGAATTGGAAGACAGTTGCCCCCACCTCCTTATCCGTGGCTTTGCTTTCTGCGTCTTTAGTGACCTGTGGTAAAGCACAGTCCGAAAATAATAAATGGAAAATTCTAGAAGTAAACAATTCATAAGTTTTAAACTGCATGCTGCTCTGAGCAGTGTGATGAAATCTCATGCTGCTCTGTCCCACCTGGGATGGGAACCATCCCTTGGTCCAGTGTCGTCAAGCTTTATACACTCTCTGCCCATCAGTCACTTCACGGTCACCTCAGTTATCAGATGAGCTGTCGAAGCGTCGCTGTGCTTTTGTACAAGTCACCCTGATTTCACTTAATAACAGCCCCAAAGTTCAAGAGTTGTGGTGCCAGCAATTTGAACATGTCCAAGAGAAGCCACGAAGCGCTTCCTGTAAGTGAACAGGTGGGGACGGATTGGAAAAAAGCATAGCATACACAGGGTTCAGCACTATCCGCGGTTTCAAGCATCCACTGGGGGTCTTGAAACGTGTTCCCCACGAATCCAGTGGGACCACTGTCATACATCTCAAAAGTGGCAACATCTTTGTGGAAGTGACCACATTATTCTGTTTGGTCAGGGTATCTAGAAAATAGGAACATTGCCAAGATAAGGCTTGGGAGCTACTCGGGGGCTTCTCTGCCCATTGGCTGCTTTGCTAAACACCTTCCTGTCTGTCTGTCTGTCTGTCTTCCACATGTGTCTTGTCTTTCCATCTGTTCTGCTCCCTGTGCTACTCTGGTAGCATTGGAACACGAAGGCCAGGGCTCTCGTCTCCAGCTTGCAGTCTCAGTGGCCGCCTTACGGTTGCATTCTGAGACCCAAATCACATTTGTTGTCCGCACCACGATGTAGGCACCTCCCCTTCTCCCAGTGAGTTTTGTGAATTGGCCCAGCCTATTTGGGTTCGAGACAGGACTTAGGCTCGAAGCTGGGTGAGAATGGATGCGAGACGAGCTTTCAGCCCAGGGAAATCGCCACTCAGTGATGCCAGTCTCCAGGCAAGAGGACAGAATGCAGGGTCTAGTGAGGACTCCAGGTCAGTGCCAAAAATCACCATCTTTGGAAAAGCCTGAAAAGTCACTGTGTTTGGAAAACCAAGCAGAGGCTCCAAGCACCTAGTCTGGCTGTCCACTTCCCAGGATCCCTGGCATCTCGTCGAGTGGTCTCTGCTTGGATTCCTCTAGGCCCGGGGGACTCACTCCCTCGTGAAGCAGCCCTTCTCCTGTTGCCCAGCCCAGAGCCTGCGTCAGATTTTCCCAAGGCCGTGTTTTCCCACCGGTACTGGGATTCCCACATCTGTCCTTTCATCTGACAGTGACAGTCACGCTGTGATTTAGGCAGGGCCATAGAGTGCCCACTTGACCAAGCAGGTCCACGCAGGCTCAGCCAGGTTCAGCGCACTTCAGCAAAGACAAGACTAGGACTCCAGCCACTCAAGTCCTGGCCCAATGGTGTTTTCATCACACAGTTTTGCTGGCGTGTTGAGAACAGCCCAGTGTCCAGCTTTCTGAATCCGAAATGCACCAACCAGCTAACCTTCCCAACAACCTGAATGAGAAGGTGAGGGTTGGAGCCGTGTGCTCCAGACTTGAAGAAAAAAGCAATTGCCCAGTTCGTGGGCTGAATCGATGGGGAGGTAAGCTGAGGGTCAAAGGGAAACCTGCCCTTCATGATGCTAGGTGGAGATATGGAGTCAGAGGCTACTTCTTTCTGCTTAGAGAATTCTTCTGTTGTGAAGGGATGATCCATCCCCACATTGGGGTGCTTCATCCAGTACAGCCAGGAAGCCAAGGGGGTGCTGGTGGAGAACAGGTCAAAGCCTCATGAACAGTCCAGAAGAAACACCCATCCAAAGGGGACTGGATAGAGGCAGGGAAACCAGATCCAACCAACAGATGGGCAAGATTTCACTTATAGAGTAGAGAAGATGCAGGACCTGAGAGCTTCCCATTTTGCTTTGCTAGTCATCCTGGGAGACTAGATTCCAAGCGTCCTAAGTCTGATTTATATTTGCTTTTGGCAGTAAAGATATACATTCTATGTCTATCTTCACCGAACCTAGTATTGGTTAGCATTGAACGTAGTTATAAAGAAGAGCCTAAAAATCCATAGTCTTAAGTTTTAGGGGTTCTGACACAGGTAAGGTGACTTCAGTTACATAATTAGGAAAAAAACAGGTATGTGGGATTCAGGAAACAAATCCAGGGTCTGAGGATAGTCCATAAGTCTTTGATGGGTGTTACTATTCAAAAGGAGCAGGATTATGAAGTAACTAAACAGCCAGACAAACCTAAGGAAGACTGGACTCACTCTTTCATCTCAAAGACTTTTCACAAAGCCATCAGCAGTCCAGTGGGCAATACATTTTCCTCAGCCTCTTCACCGGAAGCATGTCTCCTTGGCCAGTGGGCAGCCGGTCCTTGTGGGGTGGTAAGGAATGACTTACACATGAAGGAAATGAGACTTACCTTCCAAGTGGGGAGTTAAACATATCCCAAAGGACATCATTGGCCCGACCCTGGAAGGTCTCTGGAACACAGCATATTAGATGGACTGGATATGAAAGGTCTTGCCCAGGATGTTGTTCTTCATTCATTGTCTTTGAACAAAACGGCCCTTCCTTGGAAGATTAACTGCGTGGTCTGTGAGATTCTTTGTGGGTATTCTAAACACTGGGGATGAGACAGAGTGACTGCCCATGTCCCATGGGAAGTTGACCTGGTGCCACTGTTCATCAGGAGCTCTCCATCCTTCCCCTGCTATGTGGGGATGGGATGCGGATACATGATACATCCCACCTCCACTGCTTCTTTCTCTCGTGTCCCTCCTACCCATCTGAAACCAGTCTCTGAGGAGAGTGCCATCCACAAAATGAAATAGTAGGCAAATGGCGTGTTTTTGCATGTACACATGGAGAAAGCAAAGGAAATTTACTTCTTTATGTTTGCCCAAATGTCCTAAAATTTAGAATAAACATGTATTATTATTTTTTAATCCTCACCTGAGGAAATGTTTATTGATTTTAGAGATAGTAGAAGGGGGAGAGAGAGAGAGAGAGAGATCAGTGTGAGAGAGAAACATCAGTTGGTTGCCTCCCATACGCACCCCAACTGGGGATCGAACCCATGACCTTTTGGTGTATGGGGCAATGCTTCAACCAACAGAGACACCCAGCCAGGGCTGTATTACTTTTGTAACAGGGAAAAAAGTTCTGGAAAAACTTTAGATTTGAGCTGCTGTCATCTGGTATGACAATAAATGTACATGGTGTCTGCTCCCTCCATCTCAGTCTCTCTGAGAAGCTTACCTCAAAGATAGGGGGGTCCATATCACCTCCCCCAACTCGTGCACATTTACTCAGTAGGAATTCATCCTTGGCCACAAAGTGTAGAACATTTCAATGTAATTATCTTTGCTCTGGAAAGAGCTTCCATCTAGCCTCTGATGGCCAGCTGGGAAAAGAGAGCTGTTTTAACATTCCTATACACTGCTGCTTTTCAAGGGTGGTGATAAGAAATAAACATAAGATATTGAATTTCCACCTGTGGAAGACTATTCTATGGTATGAATTCCAGTGTGCCAAGGCCAGCACTTGAGAGCCTTGACTTTGGACGCTAGAAGCCATTGAGCCCCAGATTTATGACCGTTCCCATGTCTCAACCACCTGCACCAGGCACGTCCCTGAAATTTATGAAATGCAATTGCTCTAAAGGGTACAGGCCAGGAGGAGCAGGGTTGAAATATTCCGCCTGGCCACAGACACTGTCGTGTGTAGATTAATTTAAGGCTTTGCTGATGTTAATCAGGGTATTTCTCATCCACAACAGACCACTTTCCACGCCATCTGAAGTATTATAAAGCAGTCGTATCCTGTTTGAAATGCTCAGAAAGTAACCCTCACCAAAGGTCATTTGCTATTTCCATCTTTAGGGTTAATTACTCCTGTGGCTCTTGTCGGAGTGAAAAGTTCTCCTTTTCATTTCTTTCCTTTTTTTTTCTTTCAACAATTAGTTATCGAGCCTCTAGACCATGTCTAGAGTTTTCCTCCAGAAGTAAGTTCCACAGTGTCCCATTCCAAGAGCCACAATCATGCCATCAAGTCATTTCCAGCCCAGAATCATCAAGAACAGACAGAGCCAATCCTCCTGAGATGTTAATCTTTTCAAAGAGAGGCAAAGAGAGCATGCCGTCTCCACTCTGTCCTCTCCAAGGAGGATAATTTGGCTTTCAGACTAAGTAGGAGGCATGGCTCTCTTTTGAAACATCATCCAGGAACAGCTCACCACTCACTCAAAGCACACCTTTGCTCGTGAATCTTAGACTCTTGGGAAACATCTGTCCACCACAGATAGGACCCATCACTCCATGTGACAAAGAGTCACTGTATGTGCAGAGTATGTACAGATTTATCCCCACATAGGCAAGAAGTAATGTTTTTCTGTGAGAGGCGATTTTAACAATTCGCAATGTTTTTCTGGCTGAACCCAGTCAAAAAGTAAATTCTTTCAAATTCTACTTACCTCGGCCTTTTGATTTTGCTTTTCAGGCTGGTGTGTGTGTAGATAAAACCTTAAAGACACCACACTTTTGTTTGGGAGAGTAAAACTGCATCGTTTTCAGAATCACATAATTCCCACGAGCAATGGACCCAGGCTAACAGGCATGCTTTGGCTGTGGGCAGTCGTGTTGGCTTTCGCTCTGTTATGATTTGCTTTTAAATATTTATTTGTGAAATATATGTCTTGCTAAGATTGATACCTGTTCTGGAGAGGTGACTACTGATTTTGCTGTTGCTGAATGGAATTGTTGAATCTTCTTGGAAAACACAAAGACTCCATGATATAAATATGTTATCGCAGTGAAGACAAGCAGATTCACCCTAGTGACGAATAAAATAACAACTCTAGAGACTTCACTGCTGCCTCTCCTCAGTGAGGGCAGAGCTAAGTTCTGGTAAGTGTGGTAAGCTAGGTGACTCAAGACAGCAGCCCTTGGGGGTTAGTCAGCGTCAACGCTATGAGTGACTCTAAAAATCCTGAGAATCTAGAGTCTAGGTTATTAAGATGACAAGCATTCAGTTGAAAAATTGAAAAAAAAATATTATCAGTACCATCAGTATATTTACAGATTCTTTTTCCTTTGATCCATCCCATGGCTAATACGACACAGGTTGTGGAATAGACGCTCAGTCGCTGGTTTGTTCATTTCAGGTAGCACTTCCTGGTGGGCAGTTCTGGTTCTCTGTCCGTCAAAGCGATGATTTGGAATGTTATTTTTCATTCAATAAAAAAGACTAGGTCTGAGCACAGAGGGCTGAAGGACGTCAAATGTACAGCTGCTTTAAATGATCACTTTCCCACAAGTGGTAAATTTGCATCCTATAGACTGTTAGCCTGAGCATGGGCATGGGGATAATCATGGGCATGGGGATCCCATGTCTGGAGACTCATTGGGAGAGCACACCTCCGCCTTCCTCCAATATATGTGAGTAAACTATACATGCTTACAAATGCTCTCATGCATATGGTCAGTCGCTCCAATCAACAAGCATTGTTTTCATTGAGACCTGGTCCTGCCCAGAATGAATGGAAAGGGAGATGGAGGGGGAAAGGACGAGGACAACAGGAGCAGCATCCTCAGTTCTTTAAACAGTAATTCCCTGAGTGTTGACTATGTGCCAGGCACTGTGCTGGGATTACAAAGATGAATGAGACACCGCCTCTGCCCTCAAGAAGCTCCTGGAATAGGAGAGAGACAGGAGCATGAATAGATCATTGCAATGTGGGGAGAGCAAAAATGGAGACAGACAGAAGCACATACCCTGCATGAGCAGCTCTGACTCTTAAAGGAAGAACAAGCATTGACCAGAAGCTGGTGGAGAGGAGGGACCTTTGGGAAAGAGCTCAGTGGTGCCCTGGAGCTCGTTGTTAAATTTGGTCATTATTAAAAATTAAATTATTTAAGTTGACTAGTAAATAAATTATATTAAAACAAACATAACAAATACTAAAAATGTATTGCTCCCTAATTATTTTATTATTATTTACCCCCTCGAGGGCTTTCCTAGGTTTAATGTACCTGTGTGAGGGAACTGCTGTCTTAACAATGGATACTGCCCGTCTCCTCCCAGCTGTACGTTTAATGGTATCACGTCAGTCCGAAATTGGCCGTGGTGGGAGTATTTACACCGGGAAAGTCACCAATGCTACAGCTCAGGGATTACTTCCTCCCTAGAAGGCCATTTACCAGGAGGCTGGGACAAGGCCACGCAAGGTACAGGCAGGGAACGCCAAGCTGTGCAGGAAGGTGGGAACAGTGTGGCAGGGAACAAGGAGAGATGACCCATCTCACTTGACCTTTCAGACCACATGGAGGAGCTGGAGCTAGAGGCTTTGAAAGACTTTGGGGGAGTGGTTATTCTTGCAGAACTGGGAAGCATCCTTTAGCTGAAGGGCAGCTGAACTAGACAAGAGTCAAGGGTGACTGGCAGGTTAGACACACTCACCCACCATGCAGGTGGCACATTCTGTGAGAAGTGGTGACTGGTGCCACATTTGACATGCTGAGTTTGTGATGTCCGGTCCATGAGGTCCAGCTGACCATTTACAGAAGCCTCAGAGGCATCTGAGCTGGGACCCCGGACTGGACACCATCAGTAGTGTGGGTGCAGCTGGAAAACGAGCCCAGGAAGAGACTCATCTGGAGAACCTCCAATGAGAATTAAGCATAATGCAAGACAAAGGAGAAGAGGCAGGAGAGAGAGTGGGAGGGGGGATAAGGGTGGAGGGGAGAGATCTAGAAACAGGAGCTACACACAGGGGTTCAACCCTCACTCCCCAGAAACCACTGAACAGACAAAAAAAACTTTTTAATAAAAATAAGTGGAAATCCTGCTCCATGGTAGAGAAATACAAAACCCTGCCACATAATTGTCAAAAAAAACCCTCTAGGGATATGTTCTAGATATTGAGGTGGGAGGGAACCAAAATGAGAAGGAAGGTCACAGTGAGACTCACCAGCAAATGTGTGTGTCAAGGGGTGGCAGCAGCCAGACCCAGACCCTTGGGTTCTGTAGCTGGTGATGGTGGGAAGAGGCCCTTGGAGAAGCAAGCACTCTTTCAGCCCCATGCTCAGTAGTGTTTGCATCTCAGACCCAGGGAGGAGGCATGGCCACCCCAAAAGTGAAGCCCTCAGGCACCTGGGCTCCTCCCAGATGTGGCAGGGATACTCCCTAAACTCAGCTGAGATAGCTGATTTGGCAATTTCAATTTCAACTGACACTGTTGGAAGAGGTCATCAGGAGGATGTCACCTACCCTGGCCCAGTAGCTTAGCTGATTAGAGCATCATCCTGATACTCCAAGTTTGTGAGTTCAATCCCCAGTCAGGGCACATACAAGAATCAACCAATGAATCCATAAATGGGTAGAACAACAAATTGATGCCTCTCTCTCTCTTTCTCTCTCAAAATCAATATTAAAAAAAAGGGGCCGTGACCACTGGTTGACACAAGAGCAGAATCACAGCAATGGTGGACTCCCCCCATCCCTGTCCTTAAAATATCCACTCTGCCCACCATTCACACAGTGGGGATGTTTTCAAGGTGCTGCTGAGACCATTAGGACTGAATACGTGGCTGAACCCCATTAACGCCTCTATATAAGCTGAAGTTCCAGGGAGGGGGGTGGGACCAACTTGTCTTGCAGAGTCCAAGATAAGCCTCGGGTGTTACATTCCTGGCCTCCTACCCATCTGCCTCTGTGTGTGGGGGCAGGTGGTGAGCCAACAGGCACAGGGAAGAAACAGGCATAAATGCAGAAAGTCTGCAGAAGCGAGGCGATCTAAAACAGAAGTTAAGAATGTGGATTCCTCAGTTTGGGTTTGAATCCTGGTTCCACTGATTATTTGCTTGGATAATTGGATCATTTACTTAACTGAGCCTCAGTTTCTTCATCTGTAAAATGGAGATAATGATAAACTGTACCTCATGGAATTATTGTGAGGGCTAAGTAAAGAAATACATGTAAGATGTTTAGAACCTGGCCTGGTATCTAGTTGGACCGATTATGATTACGATTACAATTCTCTGGTAGGAAATCCCACAGCCCCAGCTTCCCTTCCACACCAATCAATCAGGCTGTTGGATCATTGGCCTGGTCTTAGTTGACGCACCAATTTAAGATTTTAGAAGAGGATGCTAACAGATTTCAGGTAAACCGTGCAAAATCTATTCACATTAATTTTTAGTGCCTGTGTGGTCAAGGTGGATCTTTTCTGCCTTCCAAAATAAATTAAGAGGAAATGGAAAACAAATGTGACCTATGCAGTAATTCTGTAACATGAACAAGGGTCAACATACACTCAAGAAATGTTAAAACTGCATTTTTTTTAAAAAAAATTACTGTAGGAAATGGAAGTAAATTTTAAACCACCTTTAAACTACATTTGATGGAGGAAAAAATAAAAATCACAGTCTGCATGAAATTAAAAGTACAAGTGACATGAGAGAACTTTGGGAGATGGAAGTTGTCAGAGTTAAGAAAATAATAAAAGACAACATTTAATAATACAGTGGTTTTAAACCCATTTAGCATGATCAGTGGTTAGATGTGATACAGGAGAAAATGCAGTCAGTGAGAAGAAAGACAGGCCTGTGGGTTTTGTTCCAAATACAGAAGAAAAGGGGCCAACAGATCAAAATGACCAAGGTCTACCGATGTAGATTATGAACAATGGAAATCCAGTTTTGGATGAGAAGGAGGAAAAAAGGACCAGAAGGAATATTCTTCTGCTAATAATAATATAATAATATAAAGACATTAGGCAAGAAAACCTTAAGTGGAAGCAAGACCTGCATTCAGAAATCAAAGCTCATGACATGGCAGGCAAAATCAACAAAAAGAGAACAAAATTTAGATGTACTTTGTCGATACTGTTGATTCCTTTTTTTTTTAATCCTCCCCCGAGAACATTTTTCTTCTTTACTTTCAGAAAGAGAGGAAGGAAGAAGAAAGAAACCTCGATTTGAGAGAGAAATGTCAATTGATTGCCTCCCCTACCCACCTGGACTGGGCGGGGATCACACCCACAACCCAGGTATGTGCCCTGACCAGGAATCAAACCCCCAGCCTTTTGGTTATGGGATGATGCTCCAATGAGCTGAGCCACAGGGGCCAGGGCAATACTGCTGACTCCTCAGGAGAAATTCAACAATAATGTAAAAGGACCACTACAAGGAAAACATCACTTTATTAAAAGTTATGGGAAATGTACTGTGGCCTTGATTAGGAGGAATTCCATTGCAGAGATAATGACTCCCTCAAGCTAACTAAACTAACTAAAGTTCATGTAATCCCAAGTAAAATCCCAGTGGGATTATTTTGGAAATTTCCTAAAAACCGTTTCTGAAGTCAATTTGGAATAATAAAAACATTTGATAGGACGAAGTTGAATACAGGGAAGGAATAAGTGGGGGTGAGGAAACACAGTTAGGGAGAAACTGTTCCTATGGCAGGTCGGTACAGGAAGGAGCAGAAAGATGGGGTTGGGTCCTAGGAGAGTTTCTGTAAGTAAAAGGAAAGGTTAAACAGTGGAGAAAAGACTGAAAGTCTAGGGCCGTCAGAGCGCTTTTTGGGGGGCAATAAATAGAAGGGGGACTATTCCATCTTCAAAGACTGGAATGAGCAAGAAACATAATAATAATTAATAATACAATAGAATAGAATAATTAATAATAACATAAGTAACAAAACAGTAATTATACTGGCTTTCATATAGTGAGCATTTATGCTGAAGCTGGAGAAGTGATGGTCGGCACGTGGGTCCAGGCCCTCTCGGAACTTAGAGCTCGGTGGGCAGACAGAGAAACACAGCAAGTGAACAGAGTGATTGGAAATGGTGATTGACAAGGCGGAGAGGAAGTAAACACAGTAATAAGAATAATGGCAGGAAGTCGGGATGACAGTCCTTAAAGAGGTCCAGAGGGTCTTCTCTGAAGATGTGCTATTGGAGCCAAGACCCCTGAGGTGAGAAGGAGGCTGTTCAAGAAGTAGCGAGGAAGGTGGCCAGGCCACGTGGTGGGGAGACAGTCACAGGGAAGAAGTCAGGCAGGACCTTGGAGGTGACAGCAAGAATTTTGGAGGTGTATCCTGTGAGCAGTAAGAAGCCACTGGAGGGCTGGCATGGCCTGATTTGTATTTTTAAAGAGTACGTCTCAGGCCAGTGTGTGGAGAGCAGATGAGGAGTCAAAGGGGACCGTGGCGAAGAGCGAGGATGTCTTTGCAGGAGTCACGACAAGAGGTGGCCTTGGCCTGAATACGGGTGGTACCCACAAGAGATAAAAAGACGGAGCTGGGCAAAGGCCCTGAGAGAGCCCTGCAGGACTTGCTGATGGATGGTTGAAGGGAGAGGGAGGCGGGCACACGACCCACAAGTTTCTGGCTTGGAACCTAGTTGTGGGGGCTCCCCACTGGGGAAGGAGATGTGCTTGGAGGGTGATAGGAAATTTGCAGATGACAAGTCAAGCGGGGCAGGTGCGGCTGGCTGCCAGGGAACCTTCCTGGGCTCTGAGACTCATCTAAATGAAAGTAATGGTAAGGAAGTTGTTCTAGAAGGTGATAGAAGGAATGGAGGCAGAGGCCAGCAAGTGAGGACGTGGGCTTCATTCAGGGCCGTGAGAATGGCGAGGAGACCAAGAGATTTTGCAGAAAAACTTGGCATCCCGTGGAGATAAAGAAGAGAGATCAGAGGTGAGATAGAAGATGAATCGTGCCAATGTCTGAGAGCGGGACAGGTGGGGGCGGGGGAGGGGGGGCGGGGAGGCTATTTCTGAAAACGTTTTAAAATGATGACAGGACTCCCAGACAATAACCAGAGTCACAGAATTGAAAGCAGACTGGACGCCGGATGGGCCCCATCCTAGGTAACTGAGAGTGACTCCTTCTTTCACACTTGGGTTCACAATCTTCCAAAACTTAGACTACGGCAACACACGCGTAACATTTCGAACTGCATTCACTAGTCAAACCACACTCACTCTAATTAATCTTCCTTTGGAGATGCAGAAGTTTCCCTCAGGCTCTCGGTCACCATTAGGAACAGAAATTATCATTGGTGCCAAACAACCCCATCTGAATCAGAACTACCATGGTTGGGAGCCTGGAGGTACAGAACGTATAAAGCCCCGGATCTCCTGGCTCCCAAGGTTTCCATGCTCACGCTTTTGGAAATTTCCACCGATTTTTTTTCTGTGTTAGCACAACTGACTAACATTTCCTTTTCTGCCTTTGCTTTCCCCACAGAACTTAGAAGCCATATGGCAGGCGGCTAATAATGTGGTGTGCAGAACAATATACCTGGCTTCCCCTGTGGCACAGGGAAAACTTGGCTCCACCCACTGGGTCTCCCTGTTCTCTCCCTCCTCTGCCTCCCCCATCCATTGGCTTCCATTTCTTCTCTTCCTCCCCTTCAACGCCTTCTCTCCCTGCTTCACTGACTTCTTTCTTTCCCTCCTGGCTGTCTCAGTGTGCCTGCTTCATCCATTTCCACCCCCCCCCTCGCCCCCCGATAGAGCTCATAGATTCAAAATAGCACTTGCTTGAATCTCACTGTCTCAGCAATGACTGCCCTCCCTGACTTCTGTCTGTTAAAGAAAAAAAATTCTTGTCATCTAAGCTTCGTGACTGCCCGGATTCCAGATAAACTGAGATTTATTGTGCACACGCAACGCCGACCCCCAGGCTCTGCACTTGGAATGCATATCATGATGCTCCGAGTAGAAGGATTGAAGCGTGCTGTCTCTGTGTTTTATCTGCAAAACATTATTTTTATCATGATTGAAGAAGAAAATAAGTGGAATCAAATGAACGCTTCCTGTGTCCAGATCAGTGGTTGAGGTCAAAGGACTCGCTCGCTGCGAGGGTAGCGGGACACTGTGGACCAGGCTCAAACACTGGAGGGGCACGGGGGAACTCGGAGCAACCCATGTGCTGTCTGAGAGCCTGGGCTTGCTGAGCCTTTTCTTAACTCTTCTCTGTGCCCTCCTGCCCTCCCGCCCTCAATACCAAAGAGGAAGGTGAAGAGTTGGTGAGACTCAGGAGATCTGTTTGTGACAGGAAAGGTTAGCAAAATGGGGAGAGGGGAGCCTTCCTTTTTCCCCTTCTCGTCATGAAGCACTTTCTACCCAACCAGCTGCATCACTACATGCTTAATGTATTTGTTAAATGGACAAATGCTAGGACTTTGGAAAGGCTCCCTCCATCACTTCAGCCTTTTTAATAACCACACAAACAAGGTGATATTATGTAAGGGTCAGTGTGGGGCAGAGGACTCATACTACGGCCAAAACCCTTGCCTGACCTCGGGATGATCAACTCAGGCATAACCTCTGGGAGAAGCCTCCTGGGTCGGTCACCCCTAACTATGTTCTTTGAACGTTGAGAACTGGACACTGAATTGGGGGCCCTGTCACTCACTAAACTGATTTTCTGGGGCCTGAAGTGTTCATTCTATTCCAGGTAGGTATGGCTTTTTCTCTAAGCTTCTGTAAAGAATAAGAAGATAGATCAAGAAGAAAGAACTGTTTTAAACAACAACAATGCCTTTGTGGGCCTCACTAATGTGTAACACCCCCTAATTGTACTTCAGAGGATTTTTTTTCGTGTTCAGACTCTTGTGTTAAATGTTGAGTCTTCATGGACAAGAGGACCATCCTGAGTCTGTATCCTGTGGGCATATCTTACAAATTTAGTTAGTTCCTTTAAAAACCCTGGATATTGGGGCGACGTTTGAGTCCCACACCACAGATAGAGCCTTTGAAAGGCTCAGATACATGCATTGTGTTGTAGAGGTCACATCCTTTCTCCCAACAGTCTTTAGAGGCTACAGTCAAAATCTGGACCTGTTCTCTTTTTTTAATCAGTAGACTTTGGTTCTTTAGAGGAGTTTTAGATTTACAGTAAAATGAGCAGAAAACACAGAGAGTCCCCATACACCCCTTTTCAGCCGAACCCTCCAGTTTCCTCTGTGAATAACATCTTATCTTGATGTGGTACCTTTGTCACAAGTGATGGGCCTATATCGATACTGGATTATTAACTGCGGTCCACAGTTGACACTAGGGTTCACTCTTTGTATTGGACAGTCTATGGGTTGTGACAAATGGGTAATGACGTGTCCGCCATTACAGTATCAAACAGAATAGTCTCGCCGCCTTAAAAATCCCCTGTGCCCCACCTATTCAGAACTCCCTCCCCTCAGATCCCCGGAAGTCACTCAGATCCCCGGAAGTCACTCATCACTTTAACGTTTCCATCGTCTTGCCTATTCCAGAGTGTTGTGTCGTTGGACTCCTGAGGCCTTTTCAGACTGGCTTCTTGCATCCAGTGGTATGCAGGTATGGTTCCTCCACGACTTCCTCTGGTTTGACAGCTCATTTGCTTGTACCACCTTCCATTGTGTGGATGCACCAGTCTGTTTACTTATTAGTTTTTTTT
Source organism: Macrotus californicus (assembly GCA_007922815.1). Lineage (NCBI taxonomy): Eukaryota > Metazoa > Chordata > Mammalia > Chiroptera > Phyllostomidae > Macrotus > Macrotus californicus. The sequence continues at coordinate 17,200 of VMDR010003848.1, read as the reverse complement.
TAAATTAACTAACCACTTCCCCTCTCTGTGCTCGACATTCTACCCAGCTCTATCGGGGCTACCCCCAAAATTTTAAAATAGCTTAATTTTCAGGGCTAGTCTAATTAGGAAAGTAAGACATATGTTAGACAAAATAATATACAAGCACATCTTAAAGCATTGAAGTGTACGGTTGGCACAAAGGAAATGTGATCTAGAAAAGCGGTATGTTCAGGACAATGTGAATCTCTTGAAATCAGACACATATTTGTTGTGTATATGTGTCCAGGGTCCAGGCCATCCATCAAATTCTCGAAGGGTTATACTCTCCCGCCTTCCAATGTTACGAACCGCTGCAGAAATAAGGAAGGGCACAAGCATCAGCTATATTTACAGCTGGGAAAGAGCTGATAAAGGCCGTGGGGCTTGACCTGAAGACAGAGGGGGTTCTCGTAGGACCTGGTCAGGTGTAGCAGGGGGCATACATCCAAGTAGAGGTATGAGATCTGGGGGCGGGGGGCAGAGCTATGAAATAGGGAGGAAGAATAGGTTTACTTTGAATTAGGAAAGGGATAAGAAATGAGGTTGGCTAAGAAAGTGAAGTTCTTCCAAGTCAAGGAGGTGTTTCATTTGGGATTACAACCTACAAAGTGGTCTCATTTCCCCCAAAGAGAAAGTGTCTCATGCCAGCCGTTAGCTGGCATGCACACACGTGTGTGTACACACATACACACACAAGATAGGCATAAATCATACTGTTTCTTGGTTTAAGTAAATACAGCCTCCTGGTTCTCTTTGTCACTTCTGTGCAGAAAAATCGCCCCCCAAAGGGGCTTCAGATCAGGTAGTCAAAATGAAACGGTGACCCTGATCAGGAGAGAAGAAGGGTCAGATGGGAAGGAAGGAGGGATGAGCACCTTCCACTAAGATGGGCTGGGCTTAGCACTCGGTCCTGGCGAGTGTTGCTCATCTTCCCCTCTGCAGCCTGGGTGCGTGAACGCTCTGCAAACTGTAAAGCACCTGGTAAATGTTCCCATCGCCACGCTGCCCCATCCATGTGAAATATGTTGCCTTTTCCTCTCTGCTTCTCTAAATCAAATCTCTTCCTAAATGTCTGGCTCAACATTTAAGCTTTCCTTGACTATTTCTGCAAACTGTGATCTTTCCATTCCCTAAAAGTCAATAGAATTTATAATAAGAATCTGTCATTTGGCCAGCATCACATACTGCCCTTATCTTCTTTGTTTGTTCTCTTTTTTTCCTCCTGGGTCTCTGTTTTGTCTTTTATTACAAGATTGTGAGACAAAGGTGTTCACTGAGGTATGCCATGCACTAAAGCAGTGTCTGGCACATAGTAAGTGTTCAATAAATACTTGGAAAATGTACTCATGACTCATAGAATTCCTGCAGGGATGGTTTATGCTATTTTTCTTCTTCAAAACGTTTTAGAGTATGTCACTCACATAAAAGATAAACCATTCAATTACATATCTAGCGACTGGCGATCTGATCTGAACATCTTGCCTATTTAGCCGTGCATGAGACGGGCTGCAAACAATCCAATGACCCTTCTTTGTGTAGGTCACACAATGTTGTCATATCGCTCCTCTTTTCACTTATCATTTTGCCTGTTTCCTATATGTGTTCTCTTATCTGGGTCTCCGACGATACAAATGATGCTTACAACTCAGAAAGCTCATCTTCCAAGACCTCTGAGGACAGAAGCGAAAGCAACCCTTTCTCTCCTCCCTCATTGTTCCCTTGCAGCAGAGTTAACTTAGAAACTAAGGCCCTTGCTAAGAGCAAACTCAGGCCCCTGTGGCTGTCTCAGTAGACATGGCATCTGATTCCTTTCTGTGCCCTGCATCCCTGGTGACTGAGTAGGACTGGTTAACCAGTCCCCCAACTTTGCTTTGTGGAATTCCTAAAGAATACCTCTATGTCTACCTCTGTTTTGTGTGTTTGCTTTTATTGCCAATAAGCTATACACAGATGCTGGGCCAAGTTCTAGAGTAAATTTGACCTAAAGGCCGGGGTCTTCCTCCTCTGGGTCCTGCAGAGAGAATATAGACAGGAGAGTGGCTGATGACATAGGCCTGGAACAAGCCATCAAACAGATCATGGGACAGGATGCTTGACTTTCAGCCTCATAGGGATTGTGTCTCTGAAGAATCTTGTGGAGTCGGGGTAGGGGGTCCAGGTCTCAGCCTTGCGATTCTGGTAATTCTGTGTTTTCAGTTTACCCAAGAGCTGTAAGGATCTGGTGAGTTGACCCATCCTAACTGGACCACAGACTAGCTTTGTTTTTTCCCCAAATCAGAATACCAATGTATTCATTTAGAGTAAGAGATGTCTATTCTTCTAAGACCCAAATATTTACATTTACGACACTTACCTTCTGATATATGTGAAACTGATGAATTACATTTCTGTTAAAGAGACAGCTTGCTAAACAGGAAATCAGAGTCTTGGGGTACGCTTTGTAGAGAGCAGCAGAGCCTGGGGTATACACGTGCCCTGTCCTGCTTTGGAAAACATCTTCCCAGGGAACGGAACATTGTGTTGGAGACACATGGATGTGTTCTTCTCCTTCGCTTTTTTTCCCAAAGTTCATGAGGATCACCACCCATCATTGCACACATCATTATAAGTGCTTCTTTGCTTCAAGATTTTTAAATCATACTTAAAATTCTTTTAATTCCCAAATATGCCATCATTGCAAGAAGTGAAAAAAACACCCTAAAGATGTGTAAAACTGAATTCTCTCATGTTTCTGCTGTAATAGATATGGCGAGACAGGGTGTGCAGACTTCTACACTGTGGCCTAGTTAGGGATTTTCGAGTTTCTTTTACAAATACGGGATTACACAATGCACTTGACTCTGAAACTTATTCTTCTCGCTTAATGCATCAAGGTCACTCTCCGCAGGTCAGTGGATAGAATTCAAATTCATTATTGTTCACAGCTGCCTCATATTCCATGCTGGGGCACAGGTACCCACCCAACATCCTACTCGGATCCATTGCAGTCTTTGGCCACTAACAACGATAATGAAGTAAATGTTCCCATGCCCACTTGTTAAATGTTGCTATTTCCCCAAAGTGGGTCAATTCTTTTTTAACAGAAGTTGTAGTTCCAGTTCTATAAGCTGTGTTTTGTGAATTACAGTCAGTTCCATTGACTATTCCCTAATGACACAAAGATAAGAACCTCATTTTTATCAGAAAACGTATCTTCTACTCACATAAAGGGATTGTTAAACTCATGGGGTGTGGCTTCTTACACAAAGTCAGCCACACTGGGATAAAGTCCCTGATTTAAGCTTTTTGTCCTTGTCATAGCATCTGAGAATGTTTGAGCTGGCCTAGCCCAGTGGGCACCTAATAAATATTCGCCTAGTGTTCAATACAGGAAGGTCGTCTGGTTCAAGGTGCTCATTTCACAGATGGGGAAATTGAAGCCCAGAGGGTGAAACAAGGCACAATTAGGGTGAAAGAGAGGGAAGAGCCTGGCCAGTCCACGTTGTAAAGAGGTTTGGATGCATGGAGCAGGGGGGTGAGGACATGGGGAGGGAGTAGCTGCCACGTGTGGAGGCCGCCCACACAGAAAAGGGAGATTCGAGAAGACTCACAGAGTTTTCGTGTGCGTTAAGAAGATAATTCTTCTTTGAAGCTTTTTTGAGTGGCTGCAGCTGGGTTTCAACCTAGTTTATTTTAATTTTTGAGGCTGAACCTATGTGTCTTTGAACATGACCCAGTGCAGGAATGGAACCGTTGGCAGTCCAGCTTTGCACAACAGTGCCAGGGATTGGGTGGCACTTACTAACGCTTGTCCCCTTCCTCTTAGATGCTCAGAGAGACCCATTTCTCAGCCACCCTCATTGTTCCCGTTGGAGTGTGGACGGAAGACAGGGATGCCGATCCTAGGCCAGGCCCATAAAAACCTCCCACGGGGGATCCTCCGTTCTCTCCTCCTGTCTGCCAGCTGGAAGCAAAGGACTCTGAGGTTCCCCACACAGGTGGGGGAAGCCTGGGTCCCTGAGTCACCGCGTGGAAGGCCGCCTGCTAAACACCCCCTTTGGCTGTTGGAAGGGTGAGAAATCAACATCCATTGTGTTAGGACACTGGTAGCTTTTACCTGTTACAACAGCCAAGTTACTCCACACAGGCAATGGCTTCTACTGTTTTAGTGCTTTTGTGTTTGTTTTTTTTTAATGAACATTCAGATATAAAATCCAAAACCTGTATCAGTGAATAATATAGTCATTGTCACATATTCTCTTAATATCCACTAATCCATACAAATTTATTACAAAGTCCTTGAACCACCGACCTTATCCGTGAGAACGAGTGCATCGGAGCAAGAAAAACAAAAAACGGTCTGACATTAAGCTTTTTCCGTACTATTGTGTAATTTCATTCGGCTTGCTCACAGTGCCAACTTGACTTCTTTCCTCCACAAGTTGAAGAAGTCGTTTTTCTTTTTTGAACACTGTCTTTTTCTCCATTGTTCTGGCCTAAGCACTCACACTACATTGGTCATCTTGACAGGGCTGGAACCTTTCTAAATAATTATCCCTGTTTTTCTTGCTTTCAAGTTAGGATGAAGAATAAGGAGAGAACAGTCGGGAATGTTGGGAACTGCCCTGCCTGGTTTCAGAAGCTGTGACCCACCCCCGCCCCCATGGCTAAGGCCGAGTAAAAAGACCTTGGGCCTTAAGCCACTAAGGAGACAAAGCTCATCTCCCTGGCGCCTCTGCCCCCTTTTACTTCACCCTGCTTGGTCCCAGGCAGACGACTGGTTAGCCAATGACAGGTAAGATTGCTCAGGGGAGGGACAACCTTAGACAGGCACGGTGGTGAAGGGGCCTTCAGGGAAGGACTTGGGGGGCTGTAGAAAAAGGGGGTGACGGACCCTCACCCCTCGGCTTTGACATAGCCTGAGTCCTCATTCTGTCTGCAAGAAGTCTCCTAATCTCTTGGCTGCCTTACTTCCCCACCTGACTTAAGCCTGAAACAATGTCAGAGCCCTGGGCAGGAATGGGCAGTTCCCCTGGGATGATCAGGCCTAAGAAAGAATGCGTAAAATCCTGTGAAACCTGCTTTGCTAAGAATGTCCTCAGTTTTCTGATAAGGGTCCAAACATGAAATGAATTTGTTTCCCAAAGTTTCATAGTCCTTTAGCTAACTGACCCTGACTCAGAATAAGTCCTCATAGTTCTTGGTATGTTAACTATTGTTTGATCCTTACTGCCTGACAATGATTGATGAGCTTTACCTGTATTCCTGTGCAGATTAAACCCAATAAATCCCATTGAAGAACAGGATCATGGCCCTTCTCCTCTGAGAGATTGGCCACCTTTCCTCCCCAAGCAGATCGTGTCTTGGTAGATTTACTCTCATCCGTGGTGGATTGGGGCCGGGGGGGGGGGGGGGGGCTTTGTAGGTGGAGCACCCCCACAGGGGAAAGAGAGGAAGATTAAAGGAAATTAGCAGGATTTGGATTGTTCTAGTTTTCAAAGATCATCACAGTGCTGTTCATAGTAATAGTAATAATGGAGGAGTTTGAATGTTTCATTCAAACATGGAAGCCAGAGGACCCTCAGCGTCCATACTTACATTTGAAACTAAAGCTACATTGACTTTGTAGCCAAGGCAAATTATTTTGTAAGCCTAGGGTCTCGGCGCAGCCATTTGGGATACAATGACTGCCACTTGCTCACAGGTATGAGAGATAAAAGGAAATTATTGTAGAGTGACATGTATTCTTCATGATGAGGGGGAGATAATGGAACATATAAACAGATAAATGACATTTTATCCACGGGCCTAAGCAACCATGTTGCTCAGATGCAAAGCAGCAGTTAGGGCTCAGTGTGGGTTGGTGGGGGAGTTGACCTAGAATCACATGTACAGACCTAAAAATACTCTGGAAAAAATATATACCTCACAATACAGGGAGTTGGAACCATAGTAAAAACATCATCGACTCCTAGGCGCTGGGTTAGACATTTCACTAATAAAGAGATTAAACATACTAAAAGTATAGGTATTTCTACAATTTCTCAAATTATTGTCAACAAACAAAAGGGCAACTCATTGTCCTCACAGTTTTGAGTACTCAGGACAGGATTTATTCTTGTATTATTACATATTTATTATTGTATTATTTCCCATAAGAGCAGCTGTAAACCTACTTTTGCCCCACCCTGTAGGCATGTCTGGTTCCACACTAACCCAGGTTGAAAGGACAAACCAACATATCTAGGTCATATATTCAGCACATGGGTGGGTGTCATACATACCCAACTGGAGAACAGAGTTAATATCTTTTCTTCTTCTTCTTTTGAGAGGGATTATATCATGCTTCTGAGAACAATTTATAAGGTGGGTACTCACTGAAAACCTTACACTTTTGTTTTCCGATCCTTCCTTCCACCCTCTATCAACTTGAACTCCTGCTCAAAAACATTCAGTGTTTCTCTATCACCTGTAGAAATAGTCAAATACCTCTACTTGGCCCCAAAGGCCCTCCCCACCCAGGCCCATCCAACTGCCTAAACATATTTTGTATTCACTATTATCCATACCTAACATCTGTCTCCTCTTGGGGCAGGGAAACTCCATTCAGTACACCATGATCATTACTTCATTCTCAGCCATAAGCCCTTCCTCCTCATTTCCCTCTCCCATCCATGTGTCCACCCCTATGCTACGCTGGCTTCAAAGACCCACACGTACTTCTGGCTCCCGGCACCCAAAGGCAGGATGGCCTCATGGGTGCAGGTCACGGGGCCGTGTGCTCGGCCTGATGCTCTGCTGTCACTCACTTGAAAATGAGTAATTTCTGAGCAAGAGGCTCCACAGTTTCATTTCTCACTGAGCTCTGCACATTATGTTACCAGGCCTGTGGGTGGGAACTATTTGTGTGGGCAACTCCAACATATGGCCTTAAGGTTTTTATTTAATTAAAACGGAGACAAAACTTTCACATAGCTAGAGCACTTTATGTGTACAAAGCAATTCTATACACAACACCTTCTCTAAACCACGCAGCAAACCTGTGGCGTTAGTGTGCTGAATTCCAGCACCAGCTGTAGATCTCAAGGCATTTCTGAATCCTTTTAAAGCTTTTTCTGGTTTTCCTTCTAGTTTTTGTTCATATTTTCCAGCACCTCTTGCTCTGTAATGTTCATAATAAAAGTTCAGACTAGCCTAAATAGTCACCACAATGACGTGGCTAAACTCCCCCTGTATCGGTTTCCTTGAGTCATGGTAGCTGAGCACCACCAACTGAAGAGCTTGAACACCAGAAATGTACTGCCTCACAGTTCCAGAGGCTGGAAGTCAGAAATCAAGGTGTCTGCAGGGCCATGCTCCCTCTGTAAGTGGTAGGGGAATCCTTTCTTACCTCTTTCTAGCTTCTGTGGTTTGCTGGCAACTTCTGGCATTCCTTGGCTTGTAGGTGCATCACTCCAATTCTGTCCTCACGTGGCATTCTCTGGGTTTCTGTCTTCCCACAACCATCTTTTTATAAAAACACCAGTTGTGTGGAATTAGCCATGCCTCCACTCCATAGATGTTATCTTAAGTTTACTAATTACATCTGCAGTGGCCCAATTCCCATATAAGGTCACATTCTGAGGGCTGGAGATTAGGACTTCAACATATTTTGGGGACACAGTACTTCCTCTGTCCTCCACACTCTTTGATGCCAACTCTGGAATGTCTCTGAAAACCAGTCATTTCTCCTGTGGCTGTCACCAGGACCCGGTTCTCCCTCATCCTTTGCCTCCTAATCTTCTGGCTCTCTGATCCAGTCCCACTGTGCAGCCACTAGGGGCTCTCAAAACCTCCATCTGATCTTGTCACTCCCTAACTCCCCATAATCCCTGAACAATTCTAACTCTTTAAAAAAAAATTTATTTATTTTTAGACAGAGGGGATGAGAGGGAGCAAACATCAATATGAGAGAGAAACATCGATTGGTTGCCTCCCGTACGCACCCCAACCGAGGACCAAACCCGCAACCCAGGCATGTGCCCTGACCGGGAATGGAACCGGTGACCCTTCACTTCATAGGACAATGCCCAACCAACCACATCAGTCAGCGCTAGACATCTTCAATGAGGTTTCTGAGGCCTTGCGTAACTCAGCCCCCTTAGCCCTCTGACCTGTCTGCACCTCACCTTCCTCATCACCTTTCTCTTGCTAGCCTCCTATCCATCCCTTGTGCTCCAGAGAGACTGGACACCACCCTCCACCCCGTTCGGGGCCATGATCTCTTGTTCTCCAGCCCTCCATGCTGCCTTTCTCCCTGATGTGGTTTGGCTTACACATCGCTTCCTTCAGGATGATCCCCCATCCCACGTGCTCCTGAGTCTGAGCAAAATGAGCACCAAGAGGGCACCCTCAGCGCTTCCTTCTTCACTGCCTCCCCAAGAGAATCCTGAAGTCACAAGTCCTAAAATTCGTAGCCTGCCCCTTCCTTTAGCCCCAGCAGGAAGATGAGACTTGAAGTCAGTCCGTACAGTGACATGCTGGTGTGCCCGGGAGAGGGAAATAACGTCTGGGTAGAATAAAGAGCGATTTAGTAATTCCTGCCATGCACTATGAACTCGAATTCCCCTCGGTGTTGTTCTAGAAAGGCAAAAAAAACTCAATGGAAGTTATTTGAAATTACTCTGAGCTAACGGACTGCTCTTCACTGTGGCAGTCGAACTTCATGGGGCTCGGGATTTCGAGTCGCCTTCCTGTAGCACTTGCCCTTTGTCCATCAGAACACCTGCCATGCCATATTCTTGTGTGTTTACTTGTCTCTCTCCCCCGAGTGGTGCAAGTACCGAGTGCAGTACCAGACACATAGCCCTCTAATGAGTGACCCAATGATGTGAAAGAAGCTGAGTCACAAAGAGGTAAGAGATTTGCCCAGAGGCAGAGGGCAACTCTGATGAAGAGGCAGACGTCTAACTTGAGTTGGCCTAAAGGCCATGTGCTTAGCCACTGCCCCACGGTGATGAGCTCTAGGACCCCCAAGTCTGGGTCTGTCTTGTCCCAAGTGTATCGTCTGGACATCGTGGTTGAATGAGGGAAAAATGAAAAAGAGATGTTTTTTTTTTTTTTTAAAAAAAAAAAAAAGGAGAGAGGGAAGAGAAATCAAGAAAACTCCTTGCCACTCTGCCTAGACTCACATGCTGGTGGCTTTTGTTCTCATCTGTGTGACCAGTATTTATGGGGCCTCCCCTTCTAAACACTGGGGACACAGCAGTGAACAAAAGAAACAAAGACTCCTGACTTCGTGGAGCTTACGTTTTCATAAGGAGAACCAGGCAATAAAAAAAAAAATCTGCTTAAAAATAAGTTTAAAAAAATATGATGTTAGAAGGCAATAAATACTACACAAAAAAATAGCAGAATAGGAGAAGAGAAGGGATTCTTATGCGGGAGTCCCATCCGCACAAGGGATTCATAGATAGAATTCAGGGGGTCTGTGACCTGGAATGGGGGAAAAATGACTTCATTATTTTCATTAGCCTTCAGTCTTCAAATCTGACTATAGGCGACCAACCACAGGAGTAATTACAGTGCCTGAGATTTTTGTCATTTGTCACAGATACTTTTGTATCATATTGGTAGTTGTTACAGGCATGCCAGAACTATCCTATATTCATCGCTACTTTGTAGCTATTAGGTCCGTGTTTAGATCTTGTTATTCAATGTGTCCATAAAGAAATACATCGTTTCTTTTGGAACCCTATACATTTTTTAATGCATTTAGAAATATTATTCTGGGAAGGGCTCCCTAGGTTCCACAAGACTGCCAAAGGAGTTCATGGCACCAAAAAGGTTAAGAACACTGGCTAAGGGAAAATGGGGTGCAGTAGGGGACAGTCGGGGCAGGGGCGCAAGGTGCAATACAGTCATGTGCTGCATGACGCTGTCTCAGTCCAGGACAGTGCGCCTATAAGAGTATAATGGAACCAAAACATTCCTGTCACTCGGTGGTGTCATAGCTGTCATAACATTGTAGTGCAAGCATTACTCACGGTTTGTGGTGATGCCAGTGTGAACAGACCCCTGCACGGCCCGTTGTATGGAAGCGCAGCACATACAGCTCTGCACGGCACCTGATACTGGGTGGCAACGCATGGCTGTGTTACTGGTTTAGGCATTTACTATACCCTAGTTTTTATCATTATTCTGGAATGTGTTCTCTCTACGTATAACGAATACGGCTATGTCCCCACAGCAGCAGGAGCCTCATCCCTCTCATGCCTACCAAATCTCTTGATGGCATCACTTTCTCTTGTACTTGACTTGACCTCATGTTGATTCACACACTAATATGAGGTACAGGCTTGTAGCCAAGGAGCAATAATAGGCTATGCCGTACACAAGGGTGTCCAACCTGCGACCCATAGGCCACACACAGCCCAGGACAGCTGTAAATGTGGCCCAACACAAAATCGTAAATTTACTTAAAACATGATGAGATGTTTTTGTGATTATGTGTCGCCATGTATTTAATGTGTGGCCCAAGACAACTCTTCTTCTTCCAGTGTGGCCCAGAGATGCCAAAAGGTTGGACACCCCTGCATACAGCTTCGGTGTGTAGTAGGCTATACCACCTAGGTTTGTGTCCCATGCACTTCTCAATGTTTGCACAACAACGAAATTGCCTAACGACGCATATCTAAATAGAGTGGGCAGTGCTGGTGTTCTGCCAAATGCCCTGTTGAACCCGTTCCTGGCACATGCTGCTCTTGGCTACCCCCTGCCGTGGTCCTCGCTTTGCCCAAAGTTCAGGTGCCCAATAAGACCACCCTGCATTTACCAGCCTACTTCACTGATGAAAGACCCCTTCCTGCCACTTACCACCTCCCGCCTCAGTGGCTAGTTAACAGAGGATTTAACATTCAGAAGTTCAGGGTCAACTACATCATATCCAAGAACATAAGGAAATTCAAGAATATTTTTAAAGTCTTACTTTCTGTTGGTTCTCTGACTTCTCTTTAAATATCTAACTCAACCAGCCTAACTAGCTCAAATCAGCCAGGCAGTACGTGTCTCCGAAAGAAAGGATAAGCAAACCAGCAGCTTCTGAATGTTGGCTGAGTGTACCACCTATGGCAAATGGGATGTGAGGTGAAGGTACTGCTGCGTTTCAAAAGAAGTTCTTTAAAAATTCAAATTCACCTCACATGTCCAGTGAAAATCCTCAGGATTTTATGACAAAAGAGCCTTTGTTTTTCTTTTGTAAATTATACTTTGAGGCTGTTGAAATGTTTTTAAATATTATTTTGTGTTGGTTTCAGGTGGACAGCAGATGCTGTTGAAATATTTGTAAAAGATCTCCACATGGACCATGATAAAACAGTGTCTGGAAATCAGAAGATTCAATTCTTCCTTATATTAATTAAGATATGGTGAGCTGTAAGTGATGGGGTCCCCAGCTAAAACAGGCTTCATGAAAACCCTGCTCCGCTCAGTTAACCAGAAGCCTACAAACCAGTGCCTCCGAGGGCAGTTCATCTCCAAGACACCAGGACCTGGGTTGGCCCCTGTCACTCCAGAGGATCTCACACAGCATCTCAGATGAGTGGGTCTCCCCCTTCCCCATTCCATCCTATAGCCTCTTAGCTTCTCACACCAGGGGCTGTTTCCATACCACCGCCTATTGAAATTCTCTGCAATACCTATCCCCTAGAGAGTAGATTTAAAATGCATATTCCCGGGCATTGCCCCCAGAGATTCCTGAGTCAGTAGGAGGCTTGGGGTTCTGCCTGAGGAATCTGCCTCTTTAGAAAGCCCCTATAGGGATTTGAAGCAGGTGACCCAAGGACCACACTCTGAGAAACCCTACCAGGGAACCTCTTCCTGTGTGATCCCATAGCCCCTGTGGATTAACCACCCATTGTGTACTGATGACTCAGAAAGTAAAGCGCTATCTCCCCTGAAAGACTGTGGGCTGAGCTCCAGCCCCTTACGCTCAACCCTCTCTGACTCTCTCCTAGGAACCCTAAACCCAACAAGTTCAAAACTGCACTCATTTCCCCCACACCTGTGAATATAGAACAAAGTACAAATCCCTTGGCCTGATATACCAGACTCCGCTTCTGTCCTAGCCTCAACCCTGACCACTGCCTGGACTTGTTCTTGGTGTTTAGCAAATACCGTGACTTCTGGCAGTTCTGGGACACACATGCCTGTCTTTGCTGTCCCCCCTGCCAGAATCCATGCTTCTGGTCATAGCTGTCCCACAAAACATGCTCCTTGTCATTTGACCCTCTGTGCTAGCTCCTGACCAAGCAACTCCTTCAGCGGCTGCACTCATCATGTTGTATTGTGCCTGGTGGTTTTGAACTTGAACTCCTTGAAATCAGGGGCTGTGGCTTACTCCCTTTTATCTTCCCAGCTCCTGCTGTAGAATCTAACACATAGTAAGCAGTCACTGAACACTCGATGAATTGAATTTCTGGGTGTAGAAAAAGGAAGAGAGGAGAAATGACCAGGAACGTCGAAGGGGAATTTGAGAAGTGCATCATTATGAGGGAGGGAGGCCATTGGTTCAAGGAGAATTGAAGGGATTCACAGTGGCTAACTAATGTTTGTTTAGACATCACGTAGGGGAGGGACCGAAAAAGGGCGCTGGATTTGGCCTCAAAGAGGTCACTGGCAACGTCAGAGCCCAGAGTCAGCCCTGACAGCCCTCTGCCATTCTGGTCATCATTCCCAGGGGTCGCTGCTTAGGGACAAGGTCTTTCCTGTGAGCAGGAGGAAGCTGCACAATACAAACTTTATACAGCACAGAAATGCACAGGCTCACTGATTAATCACTGAGGTGGACTGACCTTGCCTTAACAGGACCCTTGGGCCTTGCAGAGAGCTCTCCTGTGTCTCCTCTCCTTTCTGCATCCCCGCTCAAGCTAACAGCTTCTCTCTGCGCCATTTTCTGCCTAGTCTGTCCCAGCTCAGCCTGGACTGCATGTCAGGCAAACCAGGCTATGACCCGTCTGCCCTCATCACAGAAATTTCTCTGCAGGGCTGGCTTGCTGCTCCGAACTGTTCCTCATGTTCAAATCCACCCTCTCTCCCATTCCCACAGCCTCCAACAGAACCACCCTATCTTCTGAGCATCTCCATCTCAGCTTCTTCTGCATTCAGAGGCCGACTGCATTTCTTTTGCTATAACCCCTTGCTGCTGAGTACCACTTCGGCCTCTCTCTGCCATGCCTATATCCCCGCTCAGACGTCTGCTCATTTTTCTTCTAGGAGTAGAAGCCAAAAGTGAATGGTGTTTCCTGTCCCCCTGACTTGGCCAGTGTAATTTCTCCAAGACTGCCACTTCCACATCGGACTCCCTTCCCCCTGCCCAGCTCGTGCTCCTCTCTGCCCTCAAAGCCAGGGCTCTAATTGTCACCTCATTTTTTTTTAATCCTCACCTGAGGACATGCTTGTTGGTTTTAGAGAGAGAGGGGGAGGGAGGGAGGGAGGAGGAGAGAGAGAGAGAGAGAGAGAGAGAGAGAGAGAGAGAGAGAGAGAGAGAAACATTGATTGGTTCCCTCCTGAATGCGCCCACAACCCAGGCATCTGCCCTGACCGGGAACTGAACCTGCGACACTTTGGTGTGCAAGATGAGGCTCCAAAAAACTGAGCTACACCAGCCAGGGCCGATTGTTGCCTCATTTGAATGTGATGTTTTCTCGTCCACACACCCGTCAATGCGACACCCTACCCCTCAAGCTTTCGTGTGAGGGTTCCTGTAGTTATTAAACAGCAGTCTATTAAAAAAATGTATCATTTAAGCCAATCAGAGGTTTAATGCAGAAATATGAAGGAATTTCTTAGAAATAACCAAAACAAATAGGTCTGTATTATGACTTGTTAAAGAGACAGAATCATAAAAAAAAACGAGGAAAGGAGAGAGAGAGGAGAAATGATGTGTGGAAGAGACAGGAAGAAGATACAGAGAAAAAGAGAATGAGACAGGTACTTTGTCAAAAGGAGAGACATAAACAGACACGTACGAGGACAGACCAAAAGACAGCTGTGACCCCCCAAAGACAGATCCTGAAAAAGGGAACCGCCTCCCTCCAGACACATCCTTCAGAGACAAAACCACAGGTCCGCCAGTATAGGAGGAGGGACCAGGCAGGAAAACAGGGCAGCACACACCAAGGCCAAATAAGATGCGAGCCCAGGCATCATCCTGCGGGCACCTGGAGAGTGACGACAACATGCACACCTGAATAGACCCACCCCAAAGGGAAATAACTCCATCCTGTGGCCTGGAAGATTCTGTGGTGTGTGCGTTTTCACAACTATAGGAATAAGTGAAGAAAGGACCCTCCGTCGCTTGTGCTGCAAGCCAAAGGAGCTCCAAGTGAGGTCAAAACTCCATGTTTACTCTACTCCCCCCCGCCCCCCAGCAAGATGCCGCTTGTGCCATTTCGTAGGCAGGTGTGTTAAGAAGAGGCAACGGGCATGGTGGTTACTAAGTCCTTCCCAGTGCTCTTACCTTCATTAACTGTTTCCCACAGCACACTGCCGTTAGAAGGTTTTTGGCAACCTCGAGTTCCATGTTACGCAAAAAAATTCAAACTTATTCAATGAGTTAATGTTCACGAATGCCTCAGAACACTAAATGCTGATGCATTTATTAAATAAATAAAATGCAGTGTGTGCTATCTCCAGCCAAACATGACAGCTCCTGGACCCTTGTCAGTCAGTGTCTCACCCCAGGGACTCTGGTGCTGCTCTACCTGCAATGCTCTCTAGTGGTCCCTTCTGGCTCCTCCCTCAACCCCCTCCTCACACTCCTACACATTCTTTTTAGGGTGACTTTAGGAACCCTACGCTGCCCTCACAATGGGTCTCACCAAAGTCACTCACGTAACTCCTGTTGCTCAGTCCAGGGGAGGCCTCCCCACCAGGAGGATCTGATGTCGCCTCCCAGGAGCACCCAGCACTGCTGGCCATGCCTCCCTTCGCAATGGTCTTTGCCCTGCTACGTCCAGGTACCACTCTGTCCAGGTTGTCCTCCTTCTTCCTGCCCTGTCCTCCGCAGGAATACCTTAAATCCTTTAAACACCGGGGCCCCTGGGGACCCTGTCTCAGACCCTCTCCGCTTCCTGCTTTCACGCTGCCCTGCAGTGGGGTTCCCTGTGGGGCTTGCAGCCTGCTGCCCTGTGTCCGCCGTCACTGCAGGGAAGACGGATAGGCGTACTCAATCTGCTCATTCATGATCAAAAAAAAAAATCTAAATTCATTTAAGTGCCATTTTCCATCTACGGGATGCCAAGTATGCTAACACGACCGAATGTTTTCTCCTGAAGTGGCGCATGCCATAGGCATAGCTTCAGTCACCGCCGTCTGCAGAGGAGGTGGGAGCTTCTCTGACCGCATCTCCTCCTTTCACTGGACTCACGTCCATGCCCGTGAGAAGGAGGCCACGCACAAGGTGTGTTCAGTTCACACAAGCAATTTCCTTCATTTTAATTCACCCTCTGCGGGGCGCACTTGTTGGCTAGGGCTGCCAGAGTGTAGCGTCGCAGACTGTGTGGCTGTCACAACCGAAATGTATTTTCTCACAATTCTGGGAGCTGGAAGTCTGAGACCAAAGTGTCGGCGGGGTTGGTTTCTTCGGAGGCGTCTCTCCTTGGCTTGCAGATGGCTGCCTTCTCCCTGTGTCTTCACATGGCGTCTCCTCTGTGTCTCTGCATGCTGATTCCCTTCTTATAAGGACACCAGTTATGTTGGTTAACACTACCTCCCCATGCCTCATTTTGACTTAGTTACCTCTTTGAAGAACCTACTTCCAGCCCTGGCCAGGTGGTTAGAGTATCATCCCGTACACCACAAGGTCACGGGTTTGATTCCGGGTCAGGGCACATACCTAGGTTACGGTCAAGGTGCGTACAAGAGGCAACCGATTGATGTTTTTCTCTCGCTCTTCTTCCCTCATTTTCTCTCTCTTTAAAATCAATAAATGTATCCTTCGGTGAGGATTAAGAAAAATAACCTACTTCCAAAAGCAGTCGCCTTCTGAGGTCCTGGGGGTTAGGACTTTAACATACAAATTTTGGGAGAACAGAGCGGGTGTTCCAGGGAATGAGGCTCATGGCCAGACAGCACATGGACAAAGCTAATGGCAGCTCCTTAACACTACTCAGTGTAAGCCCTGAGCCGAACGACGCCAACAAGTATGCCATGGGCCTTATCCCAAGATACAGCCAACCCAGTTGTGGGGACAGGACATCTACATAGAGGAAAGTCAGCCATCTAGGGCGAGGTATGCCATGGGACAACAGTGTGTGTGTGGCAGGCAGGAACTGCTCTGGAAGCCTAGAGGAAGAAGAGAGAAAAATTAGTTGGATAATCATAGTCACAGGGAGGCATGAATAATGACTACAACCCCCTTTTATTGAACCGCTACCATCTGCCAGCTCTCCATGCAACCTCTACCTCCAATCTAGTCCCACCTCGGGGGACACGGGGAGGACCACACCAGCTCACTTCTGTCAAATTTTTAGTGTTGTGCTTGGCACAAGTGAGCATGCAATAAATGGCGGCAATCATTCATTCAGGAGAGATGGGTGCAGTCCCTACCAGGTGCCAGGCAGGGTGCTCGTTGCTGGGAATGTGAGGTCAAGCAGGATCAGCACGGTTCTGCACGGGTTGGGCTTAGAGTTTTGAGATGTGCTGTTCAGTTACGGCAGCCGCTAGGCACACCTGGCTGTTCAAGTTCAGCTCCGCACTCACACGAGCCACATTTCCTGTGCTCAACAGCCACACTTGGATACATTTCCAGCACTGTGGAAAGTTCTATTACTCAGCACTGGAAAGGGGAAGAGAGAGAATAACTTTATGGTAAAGGCTGTGGACAAAAAATGGGGTTCTACGGAAAGTAACCTCACAGGGTGATCTGATCATAAATTCCTAACTGGGCAGGTCATGGTGGGTAGTCATGTCCCAGGCCTATAACTTCTTTAGTGAATTTTTTTTTAAATATGTATATTTTATTGATTATGCTATTACAGTTGTCCCATTTCCCCCCTTTTATTCCCCTCCACCCTGCACACCCCCTCCCACCCACATTCCCCCTTTAGTTCATGTCCATGGGTCACATATATAAGTTCTTTGGCTTCTACATTTCCTATACTATTCTTAACCTCCCCCTGTCTATCTTCTACCTACCATTTATGCTTCTTATTCCCTGTAC